>QTSX02000376.1:0-39071 GCA_014839935.2 Entomophthora muscae
TGGTGTGACTGTACTACAGTCACATTGGGATGTGGTTTCACAAAGAGGTTGAATTGTGATGAATTTTATAGGTTGAAATTCAAAACAATAGGATTGGCCTTGGAGAGACTTTCCAGCATAGTAATGGATTACCCAGGAATAATTAGGCTGTACTAATTGAGGGCTGTAATGAATAATCTGAATGATTCAGATTATGAGACTAGGTGTCTCAAACCGTCTGATTAACCATGGAGGTTAATTGATACCCAGGAATCAATTAGGCTGTACTAATTGAGGGCCAAAACAGAGATCTGAATGGTTCAGATTATGAGGCTAGGTGTCTCAAACGTAATTTATTAACTGGGAAGGTTAATTAATTGATACCCTGGAATATGATTGATGAGGATTTAATCATAGGGCCAAAATGGACTTGACTGTGTTAAGTAAAGACTAGGTGTCTTAAACTGATTGATTAACTGGGAAGATTAATTTATATATATACCCTGGAATATGATTAATGGGGATTTAATCATAGGGCCAAAATGGACTTGACTGTATCAAGTAAAGACTTGTTGTCTTCAAACAGATTAATTAACTGGGAAGGTTAATTAATATATGCTTGGAATATAATTAATGAGGATTTAATTATATTGTTTAATTGCCTTGACTGTGTCATGAAGTTTGGTTAAGGTTAGCTAAAAGCAAACCCCCAAATTGTGGTTTAAAAGCACCTCATCAGCAAATTTATTGGGTTAAAAGCGCTGCTGCGCTGCCCAATGGATTTTCAAAGCGCTGAGGCGCTGCTATCAAATTTTTCAGGTGCCAGGGCGCCAAGACGCTGCCTGGGAAAGTTCCTGGGCGCTGCAGTGGCGCCTGGTTTGAGTTTTGAAGTGTTTTAATGGGGTTTAAGGCAAAAAACCATTAAATGCAAAAATAACTAAATTTAGACAATGGTGTCTATACATTCAGGATTAATCAGCTGGTTCCCAGTTGGAACAAGGATAGCTTGGATCAGAAATACGTATATTCCACAGGGGTTTGGCGCTGGAAGTCTGGAATGCTTCAAGCCAAAGCAATACATTTCCATGGAAAGAATCAGGTGATTCTGGAATGTATTGGTGCACATTTTTATAGGTTAAGAGTGTGAAGATCTTTTTGGTAAAGATCTGGATTGGATGGAGCCGTTATGTCATAAACCATGTGATAGGAATCCAGGTCTGATTCCAGAACTGGAGGGGTTTTCAGACAAATGTACCCCAATTGGTATATAATGGAAACATGATAATAATTAATAAAAAAATGATACTTATGTGTGACAATGGTTGCTTTCCCCTCAATCTTTTTATGTTTATGTTTTTGGCTTTTGTTGAAAGAAGACTACCATGGAATGAAAGAGATGGTCTGCAGCTAAGACTATGGGAAGCAAAAAATGTGGAAGTGATCACCAGATGGCAACAAGTTTAACGCCAAGATTGCTTGCCTGGAATCCAAGCTCATTGAAGCTTATATAAAGGATTCCCCATCAAACTGTAAAAGAGTCAGACTGGGATAACAAAGAAGCAAGCATGAATTTTCTGGATCTGTCACAGGCAGACTGAGGTTGGGCGTTGTCTTAGGGGCTCAACAGCTTGGGGAACGGAAGGGACAGAGGCAGGCGGGCAAGTTCTAGGCTGAGCTTGTGGGGGGAGGTCAGAGATTGGGGCAGCAGGTTCCTCAACCTCTATAGGCAGTTGGGGAGATCCTGTGCTAGGGGCAACTTGACCCTCAGGGTGGGAGACTTTGGTGGGAGTTGAGACTCAATCAGCATTACGGGGCCAACCCTGACCTCTGCGTGCCAGAGTTGGGCGGGCAGGGCGCGGGGAGCTGGCGTTGCGTTGAGCGTAGTTGGCAGTGGAACAGCGTGGGCAGTCCATGGTTTTGGAGTCACAGGTTTGATCCCTGAACTAGAGGTCTCCGGCAGCGGTGCAAAGGGCAGTGACAGATACCCCTGTAGTGAGCACCAGAAAATGTGGTGCTTGAGGGTTTTAGGGATGGGTTGAGTGTAGCTGAGCAACTAAAACACAATAGGACTAATATCTTCTTACTCAACAGAACCTCTATTGATGAACTCTGCAAGTAGTCTAAGATTTTTAAATCAATTTTTATGTTTCTATGGTGAATGATTCTGTTTATTGGGGACCTCTTGGGGTCTTTTTATACTTGGAGGAAGAGAAGGGAAAAGAAAATGTGAGTCATGCTGACTAGGGTCTAGACTGTCAGGAAATGAGCCTATTCTTAGAGGGCTGAAACATTTTGGAGAATATTCAGAGGGAAAGGGGTTAGATTGGACAAGAAGAGAACATTTAGGCATGTGATCTGGGGTCAGGTGGTTGCAGCAGTAGTAGGGCCATCTTTAGGGAATTGAGTGTAGAATAGGGTTTCAGACTACTTTCTTTGAAGTTCACATTTTGGTAGGAACAAGGAAGGAAGATTGAACAACCAATTTACATAGTGAGATGAACAATGGGTTGATCATCAATGCATCTGCGGCTAGCCGCAGATGCATTGGTGGGCCGTTAATTGCCATATATAAAACACCTTTTGATGGGTCACCAATTGATACATCTGCAGCTAGCTGCAGATGCTCTAATTGGTCACTAATTGCCATATGAAAACTCACTCCAATGGTCACTCTCCAATGCATCTGCGGCTAGCTGCAGGTGCATTGATTGGTCTCTAATTGGAATTGACACTATGTAATTTGGAGGATTACTCTCCAGGATAGATTACAAAAAAGGGCAGCAGTTCCCCTTATACTCTTCTAAATAAGGGATTAGTCCAGATAAGGCAATACCAGGGAGTGGCGCCCTGCACCACAATATCCTACTATAAATTGTCATTAAAAGTCTAGGATTATGGTTCCTTGATAAGAAACACCCCCAAGGGTAAAAAGAAGAAAACAGAGGGGATTGTAATTGGTGCGTTCCTTGCAGCTTCCCCAAAAGAGACTGTATTTTACCAAACCAAATTCAGTTACATCAATGGGTACTGGTACAGAAAATTCTCTCTGATCTTCTTGCCACCTGAAACTCAGTCAATTCCAAATTTAGGATTTTCCCAAGCCACCAAATGGAGTGCACTGAAGTGGCCTCTGAGAAGATCCAAGCAGGCAGCCACAAATTCTCAATTTTCCTGCTGGCCATGCCAATTTACACCTGTGAGACACGTTGCTCTTCAACATTGGGGACACCATTCAAGTGCACAACCCCACAATCTTCAACCAGGTGGTTAGTGCAGCCCATAACCACACAGTACTTCCCCCCGTCAGAATCTTGCTGACATGTTTACCAAGATGGCCCTGAACGCTCACAGCAGCAGCCAATCATCAAAGGATCCTCAGCTGCCCCCTCACAATTTCCCAGTGTACAAGCCAATCAGCATTCTATCAAAGTCCAAGTATGATGTAATGTATCATCAATTCCTCCTAGCCAATCAAGGCAACAACAAGCCTCTAGGTCCTCACGCTGCCCTAGTCCCCAGCCAATAAACCTAGCTGTTTGGAACCCACCCCTCAGCCAATCAAATTCTCCCCCTCAACCCAGTCTGCCACCTAGTTTGCCCTATCTACTCCCCCATTTTGCCCAATAAAACTTGCCCCCCAAAATTTTTATTTTATATTATATTGGCTTAACTTGTAGGTATTTTAATTGAGATACAATATATTTTAAATTTAACTACAGTGATGATTGATTCAATCATGTCATAATTTAAATTTAACTGCTTCAATAATTATTAATTCTATTATTTTCTATTATAACATTAATATTTTTTAGCACTTGTAGTTTTTAAAGCACTTTATTGTAACGCTACAAAAATATTAAATTTATAATTGAAAAAAATATAATTAATAAAAATAATCCATCTCACCACATATACTCTCTGAACTGTATGAGCTACATATAATCCCCAAGTATGATTATTTTTTAATAAATCTGTACTACACACATAATTAGCATACCAAGTTAAGAACAAATCATATTGTACTTAGACAAAGCATATACATGAAGGAAATATGTCATTTATAACACTAAGAATGGGTTGGTTTATGCACTCTGAAATATGTGATCTACATATAACCTGTGAAAGGGGTTATCTTATAATAAATGTGTATTTTTGGTTGTAATTAGCATACTGATTTGAGAACAAATAATGTTATACTTGGAAAAAACATATACTTAGACAAAATATGCTGTTCATGATACCCAGAGTGGGTTGATATATACAAGCATTATACAAAATATTAATATCAATTGAATCTAATTACTTAAAGCTAATAAAAAATTCATAATTAAAATCAAAGATATATTTATTAAATCTCTATTAGATACAATACAATATATATTTTTTATTGGGAAGTTTTTACAGGTAAAAACAGGGATGGATAAGAATAAGGAAAACATGTTGGAATTGGAGGCAATAACCAAGGAGCTGGATGCAACAGTGGTCAAAATCAAGGAAGTGAATCAAAAGGTAAAGGACATGCTAAAGGAGGTGGTGTTAGAAGGTGACAAACTGAAAAAACTTAATGTGAAGGCTGTGAAAAGCAAGATATCAAGTAAAACTGACAAACTAACAACTAGGCTCCTTAATATACAGAAAGTTGTTATTGTCAACCTACAGTTCAAGCCACAGGGTTTTGTAACCGCAAAGGCGTGGTCAAAAGATCCCAAGATGTTTGAGCAACTAAAAAATAAAAAGAAACAGAAACCAACAGAAGAAGACCAGCAACCAGCTAGTGACAAATCCCGTGAAGCAGCCCATATCAAGGGAGCAGCAGGTAAAGATATAGAAGAAGGTAAAAAAATAAAATATCAAATAAATAAAAAGGTTTTACTAATTTTTTTATTTATAGAAGAAAACAAAGAAGTAGTCCATCAATACCTAAAACCCTATATGACCTAGGCCTTTTACAGCAACTACATTCCCCACATAGGGCATCAGCTGGTCCTGATACCAGATGCCTACTTCAAAATGATAAAAAATTAGAACAGATTGACCCTATCACCTCATCCCAACTAGCAGAGCTCCAAACAACACTGGATGCCACTGAATGTTGGGTTGCAGCTTTAGACGTGGCCCCTAAGCTCCACCTCAACTAGTACGTTCTGCCCCCAAAATTCTGCAAGCTATTTGTCCTCCTTGTCTGGGACTTTTTCAACACCATGTCATATCAAAAATTACCCAAAATGGAGAGAGGACAAGAAGAAGTCTGTTTCTTTTTCCCAACAGAATACATATTTTCACGTCCTAAAAAGTTTAAAAGAGAAAGTAACCTCCATTACCTATAGTTTGTTTGCCATCCTGCCCTCTGTTGTGGGCGTCCTTAGAGATTTTGGGGCCTCCTGGTGCTCTGAAAAAACTGGAAAACTGTCAACCATGGAAATTTTTTTCTACCACATCCTTAAAAATAAAAAAGTACCATATACAATAAATTTTGTGAGTTCTCAGCCCTGTTTGTGGGGCAGAGACTTAACTTAATTGTTTACCTAGGTCTTGTTGTAATGATGAGAATTAAAACAGAAGCACACAATCCATCTGCTGTAATAATAAAGCTGGATGAAATTTGTCCTTTATTAGATGAAAAATAAATTGCCCCTGGATACAGCTTAATAGAACACATTATTCAGGATGCAGTTATTCTTGCCGCCACATATGGGATGGCAGCTCCACCAGTAAAAATCCTCCTGGACAATTGTATCACAGTGCTCCTGTACTCAAGCTGTCACAATTATATAGTACAGGGATAATGTCAACATACACTCTGGAAATAGAAATTGCTAGTTTATTTCAATGTCAAGTCCTGAAATTCTGCCACTCACACCCCCAATAAAGCTCTAAACCCAAATACAAGTTTTTTATAAATAATTTCTTTAAAATCTACTCTAATCAAACCTTTTATATTCAACAAATAAATACATAACAAAAATAAATATTTCTGTGTATTCATTACTTCATCCTTCTTTGCTTTGCTAATTTTATTATGCATGACAGCATACAATCAGGCTTGTATAAAGAACAGCAAGATAAACTAAACTAAATAAAAAATATTAAAAAATAAAATGCAGAATAAAACATTTGGAATAGCTGACCCTCAATTGATTGGCTGCTTGAAGAGGCACACAGGGAGAAAAAAATTAGTGTGACAATAGAATTTAGCCATGGTTTCAGCTGAGAGGGTATGGACACCAACCTGCAGCAAATTGAACAAATCATTGGGCCCAGGTGGCGCCCCTTTCTTGATTACTTGCTTGAGACACCCAAAAACTTCCTCAATTGGGTTGAGGAATGGGAAATAGGAGGAGAGGAATAGCAGGCGCAAATTGAATGTGGCCAATTGTTGGGAGCCAATTTCTACACCAGGCTCAATAATCTGAAATTCATTAAAAATATCTGCCACCTTGTGGAGCTCAACATTATCTAATACTATGATATTAGTGACACCTAAACTGGTGACTCAGAGGTGCTCCTGAACCAATTAGAAAAATTCCAGAAAGGTCACACTATTATGAGAACCCTTGATCATCTAGTATACTTCAATACCAAGGGACCAAGAAGAGCTACCATTGATGAGGTAATAGAACACACAGCCACACACTGGGACACACTGTTTTTTTTGCCTTTGGGGACGTAGCCATGCTTGTTTCTCATGGAGGATGCAAAAGAGGACTCTTCAATGTTATAGAATTTGAAAATCCCCTTCTCATTGAGAGCAGTGAACATCTTGGCATATTTATGGCAATATTTAATGTTGCCTGGGCTGTTCCAATTGTACAGAGAAACCCTGAGTTTATTCCACAAGAATCTTAAACTCTTCACAGTGCAATAGCAGGTGGAACCCAAAGCCTCAATCCCAAAAGTGGACTCAACCATTGACTGAATATTTCTGGTTCAAGATGGCAGTTTCAATTGATCTACTGTTGGATTGCCCACTGGTGTTCCTTGACCAATAGAATTGGCTTGTGCTTGGATTTCTCTAAAAGGAGAACAGTATCTGTTTTCAGGTAAGTTTTGAAGGGCCAAAGGGCGTATTTTTCCAAAATACAGACAATAGCCACAGCCTTCTTATAGTCCGGCGTCCCCTCCATGAGTCTGTTAAAGGTCTTGCAGATGGAGTTGGGGATGATAGTGTACTTGGGATTTTTGGCACTGGGAAGCAACTCCACAGGCTCAGCCACAACACAGGGCATAGGAACTTTGCTATAGCACACAGCAACCTTTTTGAGCACCTGCTGCCCATCAGTGCTTTGATAGTATTATGGCTCCTTGTTGTCATCTTCCCCTTTGTTATTACTCATGTAAGGCTTGCACGTGGTGTCAAGGACATGCTTCACTTTCTCTATGACAGTAGCTGTAACACCATCACAGCAGTATACAGGGTTATATACAAAGGACACCCTCTTGGTGGTGATGTTATTTATTGTTCTGGTGGTTGTGACCTTGGTGAATTTTCTGGTCAGCTTCTGAACCCTGAGATTGATGCTCTGTGCTCTTGCACTCTGTACCCTTTGAGCTGGTTGTGTCAGAGCAACCTCACTATTGAACTTTCCTCTCCTTTCTCCTTCCTGAGTAAACACTTGTATTGCACTAACTCAATTTTTTCACCCATGAGGGAATCCATGTCCGCAGCATACTCCTTTGGATCCTTGGATCTGTTGTTGAGATGCATCCATTTTGGTATAAAAATAAAATTAAATTAAAATCAGTTTATCTATATAATTTATCTATTATAATTTTATCTGCCTAAATTTATTAGCTCAAAAGCTTGTAGTCACTACCATTTATTTCAAATTAGGTTTTAGATTTCAATATTAATTATTTTTTGTTGTAAATGTGGACTGTTAATTGTATGTTTAGATAAATTTGGTATTTTTTTAATTCTAATCCTAAAAAAGACACTCAGAATATTTATTTACTTTTTGTATTTTAGATTGTGTTCTTAATTAAGACTAGCTGGTAACAGTATTATAGATTTACTCATTTGTTTTTGATATTAGATAATTTTGTTGTCAGTTTCAGATGCTATTGGGGTTTGTTGTTGTATCAAGTTTGTAACTTTTGTGACTGAGTTCTATGCGTTCATAAAAACATAATAAACATAGTAGATTTTTTCTGTGACTGAAACTCATGTATTCTAGTGTTTGGTACACTTATTGTTGAATAATTATATATTTCCCCCCAGTTTGAGTAGGTTGTTGTATGACCAGACATTTTTGGCAAATAGCACACATTTTCTGCAGATTTATCTTCTATTTAGATCCATCAAGTTGAAATACATTTTGTGACTGAGTTCATGCGTTCTAAACTGAATAATATATGTTTACCTCAACAGGGTTGAAAACTACTGTATTAATTATTACATATGACTTGTGTTAAGATCTGCTCAAGATATTTATTAAATGATATTCAAAAAGAAACAAATTTAAATCCTACACAATTCAATATCTGAAACATAATTTAGTGGTCAGTCCACATTGAGTAATTTGATTTAATGATCATTTAAATATTTAATATCTGAAACCAGAGTTTATATAATAAATTAAATAAGAAACATTAAAAACATATAATTTTATAAAAAAAGTGTATAAGTTTACACAAATACTATTTTTTTGTTATCTAACTCTTTTGATATTGCTATAATAATTTAAAATAAAATGAAATTGTAAAAGAAGAAATTTTTATTAAGGGAAAGCAAATATGCAAATGGGATAAGGTTATTGGGGGAAATTAAACCCCAAAATTTTATTGTCTGCTATTGTCTCTAATTGTGACCACATACTCTTCTGTACATTGTGGATAACTATTGCACCAATTGCTAATGGGGTGGCGCTCATCACCCCTGTGATGGCAGCATGGTGTATAAAAGGTAATTGTGAAAGGGAGTTTAAAAGGAGGATATTTTCAACAGGTAAAAAATATCCATATATTGAAACTAACATGAAACAGTCATATAGGACATGCTTCACAGGTTTATACCCCCACATTGTTTTCTTTTTGTCCAGTTCCAACTGAAGATATCATCTAAAGGGGAACACTTTTGAGTTTCTTGACATTTGATTTTAGCATGCAATTTAATATAATTCCTAAGTTGATTGCAATATGAAGTCTTTGCAAGATGTATAATATTGAAAACATACAGCTTTTACAAATTGAAACTAATCTATTGATGTAAACTGTATCAATTTTTTTGAATTGCAATCCTTCTGGGGCCCAGCTTGGGTTAGCCACTCATGATTCTTTAAACAAAATTAAAAGCAGCTTCATATTATTCACAACTAGTACATCCTCAACTTTGTTTGATATTGATTTAATAACTTTATTGAATATTGCTGACTTTATGTGTTCATTTACAATTTGAAGCTTAATTTTATTTAAATTTCCTTTGCTTGTGTTCATGTTTGAAAATTAAGATTTTCCATGCATTCATATATAAACTCATCACAATTCATTTGAAAATTTATTTGAATTTCATTGATTTGAATAAAGTTGATATTTCCTCCAATTTCATATGATTCCCTCATCAAAGTTGAGCACCCTGCAGGTGCTTCATATTCCCTTTCTAAAATTTCCTTCTTTGAGAATTCATTCATATTCATTTGAATTATTTTTTGCACTTCTGCAGGTCTCCCTTAAATGACTGGGGATATCATAGATTGATAGGCCTCATATGCACCACTTGGTGTATACACTGTCACTTCAATAATGTATTCTCCATTTTTTAGTGTGACTAAATGAAGGTTTGATAAAGATAAATAAACTTATTATTATTTACTCTGCGGCCCCTTCAGCCACAGGTGTCCCTTTGGCAAACTTCATCAACATTGGATGTCCTTCTATGATCTTCTTTGCCTTGATTTTCCTTTGTTTTCTTGAAATTCCTGCTTCCTCTTGATTTCCTTCATTTGATAAAATTCCACTATTTCCTGAAGTGCTTCTGCTTCTTGATCTTATTTCCTAATTTCCTTTTTTGTTCATTTCTTTTTCTATTTCAACATTTTCATAATTTTGATTTTCATTTCCTTCATTTTGAATTTCTTTATTTTCATTTATTTCATTTCTGTTTATTTCACATGATTATTCTATTCCTTCTATCAATTTTATTTTTTTTGATTATTTCCACTGACACTTTACCAGAACTCAAATGAGGTGTAACTTTTCATTTTTGAAATCTAAACATGCTAAAATATTTCACTGTAAATTAAGCAACTTTTCCCTTATTTTTTTGTTTATAATTGTTCCCAGACTATCCTGGGCAACTTCATTTCCCTGTATTATTGCACACCCTCATTCCCTAATTGTTGTATTACTATGTGACTGTACAACAGTCACCTGGAGCATTTAGCCAAATAAAAATGCCAAATTATATTAAATATTTTGTATTTTTTATATTAAATATAGATGAGTTTAGAGAATTCTTTGGATAAAGATTCCCAGAAACTTGGTATCTATATGAAATAAATGATAAAATATTGGCTTTTTAGTTAGAACATACTAACTGACAAGATAAAGCAAGATTGACTGAACCAATCTTGGAGACTAGGTGTCTTGTAAATAATTTAATTAACCCTAAAGGTTAATTAAAATTCACTCTTATTTATGATCAATGAGAATTTAATCATAGGGTCAAAATGAAATTGACTGTGTCAAGTAAAGACTTGGTGTCTCTGTAAAAAATTAATTAACTGTGAAGGTTAATTAATATAGTTGATAAGAAGTTTAATTAATGGAAAGGCAACATCTTAATAGAAAATGGTGCCTGGGTATCCAGGATTAATCAGCTGGTTCCCAGTTGGAAAAATGACAACTTGGATCAAGAATGCATAGGTTTCACTGGGCTTTGGCACCAGAAGCTTGGTATACTTCAAGCCAAAACAATACAGTTCAACAAAAGAAATTAGGTGATTCCAGAATGTAGTAAGCTAATTTTCATAGGTTGAGAATGAGATCTTTTGGGTAATGATCTTAATCAGATGACACTGTGAGGTCATAAATCACGTGATAGGAATCCAGGGGTGATTCCTGAAACAGAGGGGGGTTTCAGCCAAATATGCCCCACATATATAAGTGAAAACAGATAAACATTAAATAAATACATTCAAGTCAAAATATGACACTTTCCCCTCATCTTACTTTTCCATTTATGTCTTCACAATTATCATTTGAAAAGGCAAAGTTTGGAGTTCTTAGAGTAGAAACTGCTGCTGCTTCTTGTAAAGAGGTTCCTAAAAGATCCCTGGAGGATGCCTGGGAGGACCTCAAGGTGGCCAAAAAGTTTCCAAAGGAGTCATTAGTCAAAGTCAAGTCAGCTTTTGAGGAACTTTATTTGGAGTATTTTTTCTAAGGAAAGAACACCAACTCAAGGAAATTGAGTCTATGCTTGGGACTTGTGGAACTTGTTGTTGAGGTTTGACAAGATTTTTCAACAAATTAAGAATGCAGAAAATAAAGAAATCAAAGGACTCAAAATCTGTGAAGCAAAGAGTGTGGAAATAATGACAAGATGGCAGGAGGAAAATAAGGTTATAAACCAGAAATTTGCTTCTCTAGAGACAAAGCTCACCAAATTTTTGTTACAAGAGGAGTCCAGCAGTAAGAGTCTCAATAAAAAAAGTATGATAAGTCTGATTAGATAGTTCTGGATACTCTACATAATATTTACCTGATATTTAATTCAAGGTCAACCACTTTCTGAAGGGCTGCCTCTAGTTTGTATACAAGGCTGTAGATACTAGACATATTGTTTGAATTACATCCCAAATAAAGCCTTTATATCACTACCATCAACACACAATCAGTAAATTATAGATAGTTAATACTTTCTATTAACAATTATTGAAAATACTAGAAAAATATTGTGTAATTATACAAAAATTATCAATATACAGTATGAATACATCAAAATTGTATTAAATAAGACATCTTATTTAGTACATGTAGATTATTTTTCTTATTAGTAACATATTTTTATTTGAGAAATAATATCATTTTATTTACATCTCATAGTGAATTGTAAATGTTTTATTGAATTTTAACTATACTAAGTCTTATTAATAGCCATATTAATTCTGCATTATGTGAATATCTCAATGAATTTTATTTAATAAGATTCATTGTTAACATGGTATTTTTCATTATGATTTTATAATTGAAGTGTGTCTATATTAGGATGTCAAAAAACTCTTTACATATATTGATATTTCCCATATTTAATAAACTGTTGTACATTTGATGTGTTCACATTTGATATATTTTTATGAATATGTTTATTGTCAATAATAAACTAAATAACATCAAATGTAAATATTACATTATAATATCAAGGAGCTGGATGTACTGGTATTATGGCTGTTTCTGACATACATAACATCCAGCCATTGCCTGGTTTGGTACCAAACCAATATTAGTTCAACATTCTGGAAATGGCAACAAACTAATATCACATGACAATCTAAGTATCCAACAACTTGAATCCAACTCACACATGACCTCCCCCATATTGATCCAACTTAAGTCCCACCACAGAGCAAGCTATATAAGTCTAAAGTATTATCCAATAAAATATACTTCTCTTCTTCTTAAATCCATATTTGAAGTTTTCCAAAAAGCTGCTTCTCATCAATAATATTTCAGCTAAACATTAACTCTTGTCATGTAGATATTATGTGCAATATATCAATGTGTTTTGTTTAATAACATTCATTGTAAACTTGGTATTTTTTGTTGTGATTTTATAATTGAAGTTTATCTATATTAGGATATCATTATCAATAGGTAAATAAAATCTTTAAAATACAATAGGTATCAATATATTTAAAAAGTGTTAATGACATCCTAATATAGATAAACACTAATTATAAAATCACAATAAAAAATACCAAGTTTACAATGAATGTTATTAAACAAAACACATTGATATATTGCACATAATATCTAAATAACAAGAGTTAATGTTTATCTACAATAATATTGTTGTAACTGTGCTGTTTTAGAAGAGTTAGAAAGGGGAAATATTTGGAAACTAGATAATTTTTTTATTGAGAGATAACTATAATACAGTTGTTGTGAATTGTGGATATCAGGAACATGGTTGTATTGATCATTTGATTATATGATTAGGGGGTGGCTTGATCCTGATAATGAGTCAAGCGCTAAATCAAGTAATCCACTGTATGAGATTATCATTTTATCATGTTGTTATTTATGGGAATTTGAGTTGACTTCTGAATTTGGCTACAGATCACTGGGAAGTTGGATTGCAGGTCACAAACCCTCTTGGTTGGAACCTTTCTGGGGGGTTGAACCATTTGTTTTGACACCTTCTCCCAGTTGAGAGTTGGCCTCCTCTGGTGGGAGTTTTACTGAAAGGTTGTCAGGAGTGCTGGCTATGTACTGTACCAACTGTTTTTTGGTTGCAGGAGAACAGTCTCATGCTGTTTCTGGCGGACCTTGCAGGGCCGTAGCCAGTCATAGTGTAGAACCTTATCCTGCTTACACTTGCCCAGTCCTTGCACTAGATAAGTGTTGTTGTTGTTTACTTTCAACACAATGAAGGGCCCCATATTTTCAGGTTGCAGCTTGCTTCTGTCTGTATTTATCACTCATACTTTTTTGCCAACTTTGTGTCTTGCTTGAATGGGGACAATTGTATCTTGCTGGCATTTTTATTCCTTTTCCTTTTGGTCACTTTTGGCATGAAGTATTATGGAATTGGAATGAGATGGTATCTTGTTGAGTATTTCCAACTTGGGCCCAGTCAGTGCTTGAATAATTTTTGGTTGTGTTCTATAGACAAGTTCAAAGGGGCTCTTCCCGGTGGATCTGTTCACTCACATGCAACACATAATAAGTGCAGTCATCAATTATTTATGCCAATCCTCAGGGCTCCCAACAATGAGCTTGGCAAGGGCCTGTATAAGGCCCCTTTCAGCTGCTTTACTCTACCATTAACCTGAGGGTGATATGGTGTAGTCACTGTGTGTTTTACCCCATTCTTTGTGAGGTAAACATTGGTATCTTCTGAGGTCAACTCCTTGCCTCTGTCAGCAATCAGCAGTTCTGGCTTTCCAAACTTAATGATGATTTCTCTGCCAATGAATTGGCATATGCCATTTCCAGTGTGTGCTTTAACAGCTTGGGCCACTGGCCAGCAGGTGGCAAAATTAATGGAAGTAAAGATTTATTTCTTATTGTTATGTTTCCCTGGCATGGGGCCTATGATGCCAAGGGCCCAAACCTTAAAGGGTAATTGAGTTTAGATTGGCAATACTGACTTTGAGGGAGTGTCACTTTTTGAAAATTTCTTGCATACTTTGCATTGTTCAAGAACTTCCTGCACATCTCTATATAGAGTCAGCCATCAGGCCTTATGTTTCAAGAACTTGTAGAAGTTTCAACTTTTTTTATGCCCTAGGTCTTGGTGGTAGCGCAAGATGGTGTCAACTCTCTGGTGTGGGGATGTAAAAAATAGTTACCTCATCTGTCAATTTGTGGTGCAACGTTCTGTAGACGTTTGTGAATAAGTGTTTGTTCTTGATAACCATATCTCTGGTGATTTTTGTGGTTCATGGAGGGAAACCTTCATCTTTTTTAAAGTACCAGGAGGAGCCAGTCTGGGTCAAGGCTATTTTTGCTTCTGGACGCCCTTACATATAGGCACAAGAAGGCATCTGCCATGACTAGTTCTGGTCCAGGCTTATTTTGGATGTTCATATTGAATTGCTCTAGGAACACCATCCATCAAGCCTGGCGTCTGGAAAAGTTGGCTTGTGTATTGAAATATATAAGAGACTTATGGTTGGTTAAGGCAGTGAATGCATCTTATTGTTCCAGAAAACAACACCACTTGACTAGGCAATTAACAATTGCTAGCAGCTTCTTGTCATGGATTAGATGCTGGCACTTGCCATTTGTAAGATTACATAATTCATAAGCCACTGGCAGGTAGTTGCATGTGTCTGTCTTTATGCATAGTACCCCCTAATAGCGGCGTCTGAGGCATTTCACCCTATTTTTGTAGTCAATATCCCTTCTTGGGTATTTCAGGATGGGGGAAGACATCATTTTGTCTTTCAGGAAACAGAAAATAAGGTCTTCTTGGAGAGTTCATAAATTTTTTGATTTGGCACCCGTGATGGTGGATAGTGGCGCAGTTAGGACGCCACAGTCCGGAATGAAGCGTTGTGCATAGACTATCATCCTGAGGAAGGTGCAAAGCTCACTATTGTCCTTGTTAAGAGGCATGCTAAATATGGCTTGGATCTCCTGGGCATCAGGCTTGATGCCCTATTTTGACATAACATGCCCAAGAAAGGGGAGCTTTTCTTGGTAGAATTGACACTTGGAGGGCTTTTCAAGTAATTTGTGTTATGCCAGGGTTGCAAATACTGCCTCTAAGTCCTTGTGGTGTTGTTATACTGAGGGAATATACACAATAATATCATCCCAATACACTAGCGTGTGTTAGCCAATATGGGGTGCAAAAACCTCATTCATAAAGGTAACAAAGGTTGAATGTGCAGTCATCATTCCAAAGTTAAGCACAATACACTTGTATAAGCTGTAATTGATTCAGAACGCGGTCTTAAAGATTTCTTCTTCCTTGATAAAAATTTGGTTGATCCAGCTTTTAGATCAATTTTTGAGAAGACATTTGTTTCACCCAAAGTGTCAAAGGGATCATCAATAAGAGAGAGGGGGTATCAATTCTTAATGGTGATTTCATTCAACGCTTGGTAGTTGGTATCTAGCCTGAGGGTCCCAGCCTTCTTTGCCACAAAAAAACAAAGCAGCCCCAAAAAGGGATTGTGAAGGTTGGATGAGCCCTTTCTTCAAGGCCTCCTTAAGGTAAGCACAGAGTGCTTCATCCTTGTTGGGGGTGAGACAGTATATGGGTCAAGCCTTGGGTACTGCTCCCTTGAGTTGTATTGAGTGTTATATGTACTTCTCAGGAGATAGCCCTAGCAGTGCCTCTTTAAAAATCTCTGGGTGTTTTACTACAATTTCCTGATTCTGAGAGGTAGCAGTGTCTTGGTGGTCATTGAAGTGTATGATCTTTTACTGACAGGAGTCCCTATCAATTGCTTTGAGGTTATCCTTTTTCTATTGGGTCTCTGTAATGCATACAAACCATGGTCCAAAAAGAGTTGGTCAACTGCGTTAGGGTAAATTTAATGGTTGACTCCTTCTTGTTTGATAGTTAACACTGAGAAGGCCCAGTCCACGTGAGGGTTGTTCTTCCTTAACCAGTCTAGGCCAAGTACCATATCAAATCTTGAAAAATCAATGACAGGTCCTTGGATGGTTGAGTGGAGGTTCTCCAGAGTGATAAAAAGGGGGAACTTTCCTGGGTCACAGCAATGTAATGTTCATCATCTAAAACCACTTTCTTAATCCTCAAAGGATTAGTGGCTAGCTTGAACTTGTTCACACAGCTGCTATTGACTAGGGTTCAATCCGCGCCCAAGTCCAGAAGTGCTGAGCCTGTGTAACTTCAAAAGCAGAAATGGTATGATATCATTTTGTTAGGATGTCTGGCAGTGGTGTAGAGTACTGTATCTCCTGAGGGAACCTGAATAATAGGGCACTGATCCATGTCCTCTGGGCAATATTCATTGTTTGGCAAGGCAGAAGTTTGGTGGGGAGAGCTTGGCTTGCTTAATGCTCTCCTTGGGCTTTTCTCTCTTCCTGGTTATCCTGAGTGCTGGTAACTATGGAGTGAGTGCAATTGGACTGGCCTTTGTTCCTGTTGCTATGACCATTGGAGCCCTAAGGCTTGTTAGTTGTGTGATTACCATTTTTAGCCAGAGGGCAGTTAGAGTGTCCTGAGGAGTGGAAGTTTTTAGGCCTCTTCCTTTTTCTATTCTGCAATTGTGAAGTGCATTATATGTTTGCTCTGTCTTCTCTGCTTCTTGATACTAGCTCTGAAGATTGATTACTTGGTCCAGGTTTATGTTACTCATTACATGCGGCTTAAGGGCATTGTATTACATGATGTGTGTGGCTGGGTTGTCAAACATAATATCTGAGGGGGTTTGTAGGTGGAGCTCCTCATAGGCTTGGGTAAGCTTTTTACTGTGCCAGTTTGGGTTAAGTTCTTTACTTGGCATATGATCACAAGGGCTGTGTCTTTCATCAAAAGACTCACCAATAAGTCTTGCTTGAAGGTGTCTTATTCCTTCTTGGTGTGGCCTTTGTGTCACTTGTTGCACCAGATTCCTGCATTGTGGGTCAGGCAAACAAATATCTCTGCAATCTAAAAGTGTGTGGAAGATTTCATTTTTGTCATGTTTCTTTGAGCAGATTAGATCCATGCAGTGGCGTTGTTGTCATTTGCTCCTGCAAATGATTCCAAGGCGGCACTGCACAGTTGTTGAGCTATGTGGGTGGGCACAATACTTTTGTCAACAACTTGGGCTGTGATGGTAGGGTTTTGGAAAAAATCCTTGAGTCAATAAGGCATTGAAGGCCAGGACCAGCATCATCATGCTCTGGTACAGTACATATACTTCTGCTATCTTGGTCCCTGGTGTGTAGAGTGTCCAATCCATGGGGAGACTGGTCATGATTTTTTTGTATATTTGTTGACTGTGGCAGGTAAAAGAAACAGGAGGAATTTAAAAAAAAAGGTAGGATGGAGAACCTACCTGTGCTACCAATGTTGTAACTGTGCTGTTTTAGCAGAGTTACAAGGGGAAAATATTTGGAAACTAGATAGTATTTTTTATAAAGAGATAACTATTATATAGTTGTTGTGAATTGTGGATATCAGAAACATGATTGTGTTGATCACTTGATTGAATGATTAAGGGGTGTCTTGATCCTGATAGTGAGTCAAGCGCAAAATTAAGTCATTGATTGTATAAGATCACCATTTGTTCATGTTGTTGTTTTGGAAAATTCAAGTTGACTTCTGCATTTGGCTATGATTCACTGGGAAGTCAGATTGCAGGTCACAAACCTGATTGATCAGAACCTTTCCAGGGGTTGACCCTATTGTTTTGACATTAAAATGTAATATTTACATTTGATGTTATTTAATTTATTATTGAAAATAAACATATTTATAAAAATATATCAAATGTGAACACATCAAATGTACAACAGTTTATTAAATATGGGTGTCAAGATTTTGAGATCTTGAAGAAGAAGAGGGATTGTTTTTATTAGGTGAGTTAATCATGTTGGGATGGGATATCTGTATGAAGACAGATGTGCTTCTATTGGTGTAGATAGGTGTGACAACAGGCTGTGTTTTGTTGTTGGTTGATCCAAGTGATGTGGAAGTCCTGTGGTCCTTTGAAGACGCAACACCATCAGTGGTGGTTTGGCAGGAATTTGCAAGTATCAATAAGTCGCTCTTATTGTACTTTGACACCGCTACTATTTGGACTAGTAGTGATGTTGAAGGGTATTAAATTGTCTGTCTTCCAAGTGATCTTGTAAGGACCCTTTATAGTTGACAGATAGCGGCCAAACTGGTGTCTAGCTGCAGACAACTCTTACTAGCTAGCCTATCATCCCCAAGCTACTAGTTTCATCCCCTAGAGTTGGATCCCAAACCTGAATAAGGTTTTGAGATGAGGTAATATTCTAGGCTGCTGATTTCTCCTCTTCAGCTTAGATATATCTTGACTTAGTTACGGTAAACTAAGTTGACACCCAATTTGGCTGACCTGCCCTTGTGCTTGGTATAATGTGCAGAATTTGCACAGGTGGTCTTCTGACTCACTTTTTGGTGAAACAGGATGTTGTAATTTTCTGTTCCAATCTCTGAGTTGGGTCTGCGTCCCTATTTGGAATCCCAAATCCTTAGCATCTAATTATAGAAGCTTCTGGATTGGCCCGTGATCTGAAGCCCGGAATGTCTCAGGTATCTTCTGACTTGGAAGCTATATCAATCTTATTATAGTTTCTCCGTATTCCAGAATAGCTGTGTTGCTCTGGCTGTGTCCTGTCTAATGTCAACCCACAGCTTCAGTGATAGGGATATGGATCAGTCAACCCTAATAGATCAGGATTTCCTGACAATGGGGAATATCAATAGTGTGAAAAAAATCTATTATTAATTATGAATTGAATGAAATAATACCAATTTTATTAAAATGATAGAGTTGAGGGCTAATTATCTAGGTGGGATACACTATCTAGAAAGGCGCCATCTAGAAAACAATATCTAGAAAAGACCATCTAGAAAACACCATCTAGAAACCCTATGTCAAATTTCTGGAAGAACTGTTCAAAATAACCTAAAATTTTTTTAAGCCCCCAAAAAATTTCAAACCAGTAAGAAAAACATATGACTAGACTCAAAATAAGCCAAAGACTCCAAATCTGCAATATTAATGTGGGATCAGCTAGTACTAACTATAATGCACCCAGCTCCAAAGTCAACACACCCCAAAACTGTGATATTTTCATATTGAAATTTTCTCCTATGTTTGTATCAATGTTCTAAAAATTAAGTAAAAATTAAATGTTTGGAAGTAAAGTATTTAATGGAAGAGTAACTTGATCAGGCTTTAGTCCCAACAGTCTTTGCAATGCCTTTGAGATGGGTAAGACAGCCTTCTCTGATGTAATAGGTCAAAACCTCCTTAGTAACACTTGCAAAATTGACCTGCTGATCTGCATGCTTGGATAAATCAGCTTAGTTTTTGATGGCCTGAGGGTAAAGCTGGTCCCCATGAATATACCAGATCTTTAGCTTGTTGATAATCACAAAGAATCTGGACTTCTTTATCTTAACCAGGCAAGAAAATTGATTGTACCAATCTTCAAGGGATGAGATGATCTTAGTTACACTGTCCTTAACCTGATTATTACAGTTCCAGTTAATGGAGACACTACCCTTGCATATATAAAATTGTTAATGAAACATTTTAAAGTTGAAACCCAAATATTACAGATCCTTTTATGATAAGAAATAAAATAAGTATATCAAGAGTGGTTTTTAAAGGCTGTTTTACAGGGAGATAGCACTATCAAAGGTGAGTTAATTTGAGTCAATACATTATATGTGGTCATAAATTAATATCATACTTTATTCCCAGTTAATAAGGAAAAGGCTTGGATTTATCACATAAAAGTATAATTTATTATTTGATTCCAGATGCTGTCTTTCTAGATGCCATATTTCTAGATGGTGTATTTTACGGTATTTATTAAGTGTTTTTATATTCAAAAAATCTTATTTGGATAACACTCCTTTTATTTCAATTTGTGATAGCGTTTTCTAGATGCTGTTTTTATATATGGTGTATTAGAAACCAATATGTAAAAAAACTATTTAATAATTTTTTTAAATTTTTTTGTTGATTTTGCCAATGTAAATCCTGACCCTATTGCAAATTTTTTCTAGATGGCGTATTGCACCATTATCTACTAATCAAGGGACAATTACAGGAGGGAATGATCAGAATATATATTGTCATTATCTGCACCTGCAAAAAGGAAAGAATCAGATGCATTAGGGATGGATTGGGTGGTGAGTCAGGGGTTATGGTTGGAAGGCTGCTGGCTTGATCTTGATGGGGGGTTAGAGAGACTGGGATTGTTGACTGGGAAGAAGCAGCAATATCCAACTGTTTCAATTGCTTGAATTCTTTTTCTGTCAAATATGCAGGCTTGAAAAACCAAATAGATGAGTATGGGGGAGACAGGTTTTGTGTACTTGGGCGTGGCCAAGAGACACAACAAAAACTCCTAACAGTAGGTTTGGGTTCATACTAAGCCCAAGGTTAGTCTTCAGGGATAAATAAGGAATTTAACTCAAGGCCCTGGGAATGATGATTATCAGAAATCTCCTCTAGAAAAGACTAAGGAGATGCATGAAAGTAAAAAAATAAACACAAAGAAAGAGTGTAAATAGAGCTTAATTTTATTGGAGGAATCTAAATAGTTCTTATATGGAAAATGTTTACCATAAAACAGTAGAAGGACATATAAATCACTGGCCACTCTCATAAGTGGATCAATGATTACTCATGTCATCAGTTATAATGTGAATGAGTTCTTCACCCAATTTGGAGTGAAACCCATTTTGAGTTGAGAAAGGGAACAGAAGAATTTCACACTCAAAATGCAACTCTATCAAAGGCAAAATTGATACTGCATGAAAATTGGGATTCACAACAGCAGGTATCTTTTCTGGACTTATCACTATCACTTGAACAAAAGATGATGATATCAGATAAGTCTTGGACAAAGACAGAATGGAAAAGCTCATCTCCCTTCTCAACTTAGGTGCATAGTTTGTTATATGTGGCAGGCTTTGAGCACCTGAGAGCCAAACCAAAATTTTAAAGACATGAATCTACAAGATGCATGACATTATGGTTGATGGGATAGATCCAGCAGGTATGCCCTGCAACTGTAATTTCTTTGGCAGCTCATTCACACTGCTCTTTCTCTGCAATTATTACTGCTCTATACACAGCTTTTTGTATACCCCACTCCTCCAGCATAGCCTTGAGCTCTTTCTGGTAGACATACACACCTGCGGTGTTTGATGAAGCAGAGTAATAATTGACAACCACCAGGAAAACGTCCAGCAAAACACCAACAAATTGATAGAAAATTAGGTTACACTTGTAAACATCAGATTAAATACAATTTTCACCATAGTCTTGAATACTTTCAGAAATCTTTGAATATGATAGGAAGATGACGTCACTGTGTGTTCTCATACCCTCCCTTTAATAAAGTTGATGATGGCAGAATTATAGGGGACAGTGTCCAATAAACTAAGACCACTGAAAGCTTGATTGGTCAAGATTATTATTGTAAATATGACTCTGTGCATCTAAAAATTGATCATTTTCATATTTGTGAAAATTCTGTGATGTCTCAGTTGGAGGCACACCTGGACTAGGGGAATCCGGGGTCACATTCCATAATGGTCATCATAAGGGGATGGGCTGTGTCACCTTTGGTTGAAGTACGGGCACTAGTTGAGGGCTTCTTGGTAGGGGGCCACAGTTGGCGTGGGCTTGCAGGGTTGCAGCCACAGTGGACTTTGCAAAACCCATTGTGGCCGCAATTTCCCCAAGGGACATAAGCATCTCTCACTTTTTGACCATTTCAAGAACAAGCTCTGGAGTGATTAATTTTCTTCTGTGTTTTGCAAGCTGATTGGCTGGAGGTGGTATGTGTCCATTTTGGGAACAAAATGATATCATCTGATTGGCTGTTTCTGGATTTTGGCTTTCTTGGGTGATCCATTGGCTAAATTTGCTGATTCTGGATGCTGGTATTAAATGGGATTTGGGATAGTAGCTTCCTGTGCATGGTGGGAAAACAGGGCAATGCTAGAGGATGCAGGAAAAATAACACACTCTTGAGTAGTGCTTGAGAAGGGGCCTGCAGGTTGGGAGTGGCCATAGACAGAGGCTTCACTTTAGGAAGACCCAGCATAGCCCTGCGTGATTTAGTCAAGGCCATGCAACAGCTCATTTACTTACTACTTTAAGAAGATATTATTTTTTATAAAAAAAATTAAACTCAATAAGAGGAGTGTATATTTGTAGTCAATTTTATTATCAAATATGTCTAATTTGGTGGATAGTATGATCTAAATTTTGGTTGTTCTAAAATGGAATTGAGTGATTTTTGAGAATTCTTGTGATTTCCAAAATAATTAGCACAAATCCAATATAGTCCTTTGCCTTCCTGTTTGAGATGCTCATACATTATATTTATTTCAAATTCACCTCATTTTTGATTTGAAATTTGGTTCTTGGATTTGACAATCCTGTAATTTCATATTTGTTTCTAATTCCATGATGTTTATGAATTGTTAGACTTACAGGAAGTCTCAAATTGTACATTAGAATCCTGCATTTCTGATTCATATATCCTAAATTTGTATGATGTGTTTTTTCTTTAGTTAGTTGAGTTATCTGCATAAGGGTTCAAAATTTGCAAATTCAAATAAATCAAAAAGTATCAAATTAAATGGTTGATTTTATTAATTATTTTATTTTCACTTAGCTGAGTGGCCCACAAATGTGATTTGAAATTTAGACCAAGGATTTGATAATCCCACATTTATACCATTTTGTTCTGAATTTACATTGAGATTGCTGTTTTTGGCTCTTGGGGACAACATCCAAGAGGACACATTGGGAAAACTTTATTACAAAAGGTTTGAGATTTGAAGCTAGCCTTGGATTAGCCTTCAGGGAAAAATTAAGAGCACATGCATTAATTTCCTGGAATAAAAAAAGAAGGGTTCATTTTAGAAAAAAGGAAAGGAAAAGTTTGAAGATTATAAAAGCCAACACAAATGTGGATAAACTTGCCTTTATTAGGAGAAATGATTCTACTTAAATAGTAGACTGAGAGCACTGATCATTAACTAGGTAGACATTGTGGCTGATGATATCATTCCAAACTGAACTTGTACCAGGATCAGTCAGGTGCAGGTAGCGTAATCTGAAATGGGTGGACATTGATGTCAACCCATTTGAGGAAGGAGAACAAAACTTAAAACCAAAGGCAAATCCAACCAAGTCATTGTGAGTATCATTATTCAAAGGCCATTGTTGCAGATCCTGAATGGATTAGATGTAAAGTTGTCCATATAGGGATTAAGCAATGGAACAATTGTGTGGTTGCGCTATTGCATCCTGATTCTACTAGTGATAAAGATGTTTAAAACTCTCCTAAAGCGGGTGTTTGATTTGCCTTTTTAATACGCACAAGGCATGGGCTTCACTTCTGGGATTATAAATAGAACAACAAAGTTATTTATATCTACCTCCTTAAGAAAAGCTGTGAGGAAGAGGTTGTTCTCTTGCGTGGGACTTTTAGCTATGCCAATCTACTCTCCTCCATTTGGGAAGTCCTTCTGTCTGTGCCTCCCTGCCTCTGGTGGCAATTCCCCTGCCTCACACTATATAAGTGCAATACTATCTAAATAAATACCAGTTTTGTCTATACATCTTATTATTTTTCTGTCCTTCATAGGCTGTCACTATACCATCAACAGGTATAGTATTAAGAATTAGGTCACTGACTAACTTTTTGTAGAAACTAGCAACCCTTTGCTGCAACTTTTACAACATTGGCGCTCATTTCTTACAACACCAACAGCCCCCACCCCCGCGGTCCTTTCAATGAGGAGGGAGAAATGCCCATGGCCCAGTCTCCTGCCACTGCTTCTCCTTACCACCAGGCACCAGCCTTTACTGCTCTAATGCTCATGCTGGGGAAAGAGCAGGCGCCCCCTATGGCCTGCCCAACCTAAGCCAATTCATGCCAGAACATCAACACCCCCAGGCTATTGTTTTTGGTCAACCACTGCTCCTACAAGCCCCTGCCCCCTTGGAGATGGACACCAAATCTTCACCTTCCAAGGACGCCATCCATAATGCCATACACACCATGGATGCTGATGCTGATGCTGCTGGCAATGGTTCTTGCTCTGAACACCTGGCCATTCAGCAGCCTTCTGCTGAAAACGCCTTGGGTTGCTTTCAGAATCTTTCCCAGTTCAACCCTGACCAGCTCTGCTGTGACCTCTGTACTGTTGAACATATCAAGGACTACCTACACCAATTTACTCATCCAGCTGTATGCCACAACCAAATGCACCTGGGCCGCATTCAAAGCCTAGTGCATGACCAGGGAATACTGGTATATAACCAACAGACGTTCCTCCAGGTCCTTTCTCTGAGCTTGGCAATACTTTCACCACTGTCAATCAGTATCTTGCCAAAGTCACCAACACCCAGAACACCATGTTCCACTGGGTCAATGCCATCAAAGCAGGTATAGCTAAGCTAGTTCCAGTGCATGTGGTACAGACCCTCATCTATCAGGGTGTAGACGCCAATTGGATTAGTGTGGTTACAAACCACGTGCTGGAGACTGGCCCCATGGTTCAAAGCCTGACTCATGAGATGGAAGTCTTAGCCTGCCGTCTTGCCACCATCCCCTTGTTCACCCCCACTTCTGCCGCCACTGACAACTCCCCTTCCAGCTCCCTTCTTGGTTGAGACATCCTTGAGCTCTTTGATTACTAAAAGAAGATGCAGACAGAATTGGTCCAGCAGAATGCCAATCTTGCCTTCCTGTTTGATGGTTACCACACTGTGTCAGAACTTCAGGATAGTCTCAAACTTTGCCAATTGCATGACAGAGCTGACAGCCAGACCCAAGTCAGGAAGGACAAGGAAGTAATAGCCTTGCTCCAAGATGAGCTTGCCACCCACAAAAAGCGCATCACCTCTCTGGAAGATGAATTGGATATCACCTGTCAGGAGAACAAGGTCTACCAAGATGAGCTGGACAAGAAAAAACTTCTCTTGGACGCCTTCCAGAGCCAATTGGATAGGATGGACAGTAAGATTATGGCCATCAACTTACAGGCTATGTACATCAACTCCAAGAGTCACCACAGTTCACTGAGGTCCTCTAGTCCTGAGTTCTATCATAGCTATGAAAGCAATGAGGACCACACTTGGTTGGCTCCTAACACTGTACAAGTATTAGAGCCAGTACTGGAGTCTGAGGATGACGTCCTGGCCACCCCTGAAGCTTCTGGAGCTGCTCAAAATAGAGAAGGTGAACGCAAAGGCCAGCAAGAGGAAAATTGTTGCCGCGCCTCTGAGGCTAGGTTTGCTGCCTCCACTCTCAGCTGTTCCTGTCTCACCCGCTCTCCAGTGAGGATCACACCTGCTCCCCTCCCACATGGCTCCAACAACTTCAAACCCATCAATCTACCCAAGTTTGACCGCAAGAGCAATGTGGCCATGTTCTTACGTCTGTACCAGAACTCCATTTATGGCTCAGACAATGCCATGAGGGACTCCACAATCATCAACTGTCTGGATGCTGAGACTCAAACCATTATCTTGCCACGTCTCCCTGAGAATAGCTGGACTTTTGCCAACGTCTCCAGAGCCTTGACAGAAGAATTTGGTAGCCAAGAAGCACTCCTTGGTTGTAAGATGGACTTTGCCAACACCAAGTTAAAGGTGGGGAAAACCCTAGAAGACTTCCCTTCTAGGTTCTACCTTGAAGCTCAAACTCTGTTGTCTATGAGTGCAGTGCAGTTTATTGATGTGCAGTCAGCACTCCTTAATGCTGTACGTGTCAACCAGGAACTATCTCTGGCCCTTAAGTCAGGCATTTACAACGCTTGCACCGTACCAGATCTGATCCACCTCCTACGCACCTACAAGGAGGAGTTTGAAGTCCCTCTTCCTGAAGATTGCCCTTGCCAGCAATCTGGGCATAGACCCTGCGTGGCTGTTGAGATGCCCAAGCCTTCTGACAAGGTTGGGTCTGCTACAGTCAACAATGGCCCCTGTACTTGCTTCAAATGTGGTATGGCTGGCCACTTCTCTTGGGAATGTAGGAATCCACGCCAAAAGATCCATCATGTAGGCATGGAGGATGCTGAGGAGGACTACACCAAGGACGCTGATATTGAGGAGGACAATGAGGATCAGTCAAAAAACTACTAAGCAGCCAGGACAAGGAGAAATTCTTGGCTGCCTTTGTAATTTTAACACCCTCATCTCCCCCCATACCACTGCCCCCTGAAAAACAAGATCAAAGGCCTGCTGCCTTGTCATCCTCTGGGAACAGCCCTAAGGATAAACCCTCTCTGATTGACTTCAACTTCCAACCAATACATGAGGATGTAGAGTCTGACAGAGTTCAAGAGGACCTCCTCCATCAAGTCCTCACTGTTAACATGCAAACTCATTGGACTACACTTTGCCCTGAGGTTGTTATCCCCCAAATAGCTCGGAGAACAATGTCCTTACCCTATGCTGAACAACTGGATCAACCAGGCGTTGAAGTCACTCATGAGGAGGATAGTGCTGAACAACTGGCCAAGCTGCTCCGCACAGTGAACGTCTCAGCACCGCTAGAATCCCTCAAGGAAGTAAGCCCAGCTGTGGGAGCTGCCATTGCTACCTTCCTGGAGAAGTTCAAAGGACTAATTGTACACCAGGTCTCAAAGATTGTGGAGATCAGAGAGGACTGCGAGGATTGCACCTGTATCAACCTGGTAGTGAACAAGACTCATGTCTGGGCCATACTGGATACTGGTGCCCCTGGAAACATTATATCCTCTTGGCTGGTTAAGAAGCTTAAGCTGGCCCCGGACTTGGCCTACCATTAAGATTTTGGTACTGCTGGGCCACTGACCACTAGAGCAAAAGGAGCCTACTCTTCTCTCCCTCTTTGCTTTGGGAAGCTAATGGTCACTGCTCCTGCTATAGTTCTGGAAAACATTAGCTATGACATTCTTATTGGAAATAGCTTCATGGTTCAGTATGGTACTGTGACTAACTATGGAGATCATACATTTGGAATATTGGGCCATTCTATACCCATGTTCTATCATGGTGACTGTCTGTCTGACCTGCCCTTACGGTGTCTGCACTACATCAATCTGGAGTACGCCAACAGAGAGCTTCCAGTTGCTTATACACTGTGTAGTAAGAAATTCAAGGTGCTATCTCCCTCAATTGGGGAAGCCAAGGGTATCTCAGTCTACGCCTCATGTAATGTGACTATCCCACCTGGCGCCCAGGTGATCCACAATACAGGCCTCTCACTGGCTCTACCAGCTGGCACTCATGGAGAAATCTTTGGCATCCCTAATGCCTCCAGACTAGAACCATGAGTTTCACCAGGCATCCTCATGCCAAGTGAGAAGAAGGTACTCATACTCATGGCCAACATGAGTTGTGAAGCTATGGTTGTTGCCAAACACCAACTTCTGGCTTATATACAACTGGAAGAGCATGACAACCTGCAGGAGACCACCCCCTTTGTGGACTTCTCTGAGTTGGGTCTACCCTGTGAGCAACCACTGGTGCTATTGGTTATAAGCCGCAACTCTCTATCCAGCCTCTCTGAAGAGCGGAAGGATCAAGCTATGGATCTCTTTGCCCAGTATAAAGATGTGTTTTCCAAGGATGATTATGACCAGGGTAAGGCTGCAGATGTTGCTCATCATATTGACACCCAAGGCAGTCCACCTATCTGCTCCAGACCTATACGGCGCAGTCAAGCCAATCATGCTGTGGCTAACAAGGAGCTGCAGAAGCTATTGGGATCTGGCTTACTGGTCCCCAGTAAAAGCCCTTGGGCTTCCCCTCTTCTGATTGTCAAAAAGAAGAATGCCAGCAACTGTGTGGTGATTGACTACCGTCAACTGAATGCTGTTACCAAGAAGGATTCATATCCCCTCCCTTTTATTGATAATACCTTGGACCAACTGGGTGGCGCCAAGTTCTTCAGCGCCATAGACCTTATCAGTGGGTACTGGAAGATTGACCTACCCCTTGCTGATCAAGAAAAATGTGCAATCATCACTGACCAAGGGCTATTCCAACCCACAAGGATGCCTCAAGGTCTGTCCAATGCCCCAGCTACCTTTCAATGGGCTATGGATGCAGTGATGGGCAACCTCAAACTCACCAGTGTCTTGGTCTACCTGGATGACATCAATGTGTTCTCCCAAACCTTTAATGATCACCTACAACACTTGGAGGAAGTCTTCCAGAGGTTACTTGCAGCTAATCTCAAGCTCAAGCCACGCAAATGCAACTTCTTCAAGGGACACCTTGAGTTCTTGGGGTTCATCATTAGCCAAGATGGACTCTGACCTGTACCTCTGAAGGTGGAAGCCATTGAGCAAATGCAGATACCAGCCAATAAGTAGGACATGCAGGTCTTCCTGGGGATGATTGGGTACTACTGCCGCTTCATCTCCAATTTTGCATCCCTAGGCAACCCCCTTTTTCAGCTTTTCTGAGCTGATGAGGAATTCTTCTGGAGCCCAGCGTGCCAATCTGCCTTCAATGCTCTCAAAGGAATACTGACTGCAGTTCCTGTGCTGGTCTACCCTGACTTTGCCAAGCCGTTTGTGGTTCATACAGATGGTAGTCTGACGGCAATGGGGGGTGTTCTCTCCCAACTGGACTCCGACAGACTTGAACACCCTGTTGGATACTGCTCACGTAAACTTAATGTTCACAAGAGGAACTACACTGTCACCAAACAAGAGTGTCTGGCTGTGATATACTCCTACAAACAGTTCAGATTTTATCTCCATGGGGTACATTTCAAAGTTGTAACAGACCATGCCTCCTTGCAATGGCTGAAGACCCTCAAGGACCCCAAAGGACGTCTGACGTGTTGGGCCATTAAACTTCAGGCTTATGACTACAAGATCATTCATTGAGCTGGGGCAGCCCACCAGAATACTGACTGTCTCTCCTGCCTTCCCACTGTTGCTTTAGTATCCCCCATGGCTGACATTCTCTATAAAAAACTTATGGAGAATCCTTGTTTGTGGGGGGAGGAGCCAATAGAGATACAGAGAGCTCTCAAGAAGCTAGCTGTTAATACCAACAGTCTCTAAGGGATGACTCCTGAAGCTTTGTGGAGACTCTTGGCTACCCTACATACGCCCATCCCTACACATGGATTCAGTGGTGGCAGCTCACAAGACTACTGGCCATGATGGAATACAGAAGAGGTTAGCTCTGTTACAGCAGCACTGCTTCTGGGAAGGAATTCAAACTGATGTAGTAGATATGCTAGCCAACTGTCATGACTGCAACATTGAGAGGCCTAAGGTTGCCAAGTTTCAACACAGGCTTGTACGCCCTGGGTTTGCCTTTCACACTGTAGCCATTGACGTAGTGGGCCCCCTGCCAGCTACCAACAGTTGCAACAAGTTCATCATTGTGGCAGTTGACCATCTGAATAAATGGGTAGAGGCCAAGGCAATTCCCAACCAATCTGCACTGGTGACAGCCATGTTCATCCTGGAGAATATCATATACAAACATGGTTGCCCCCAGATCCTGCTGACAAATAATGGTACCAAATTCACCAGTTATACCATCCCCCTCCTCAACCAACTGATGGAAATTTGTGGGACACTATCCACTCCTTATCACCCACAGACAAATGGAACGTTAGAGCGCACTAATGGGAGCCTGGTTCAGATATCCAGAAGCTCAGTCACCAACATGTGGCTGAATGGGATACCTTCCTGCCTGCAGCCACCTTTGCATACAACATTGGGTACCATTGAGCCACTGGCAAGCCGCCCTTCCAACTGCTCTATGACTGTCAGCCAGGACTTCCCTATTTACTATATTCCTTGGTAAAGCCCAGCCTGGCTGTGTCCCCAGAGGCGTACCTCAACAAGCTGGTTCAAACCCTTATTTGCTTGCAATCAGAGGCCTACACCGTAAACTTAAACCATAAGTTGCAGGACCAAGAACAAGCTGCATCCAAACGCCCTGCCTTACCCACTTACCTGGTAGGAGACTCAGTCTACTTCTTCAGTAATAGAGGGTACAGCCACAAATCCAAACTTGCCTCCCTTTGGCAAGGTCCAGTTCAAGTTATCTGGAAGACCAGCCCTGACTCCTATACCCTTAAGGAGCTCCATTCTGGGCAATTGATCACTAGAGTACACACTCAGTATATGCGTGCTGCTCCTAGTGACCAAGAGTAATCCCCAATGAGGACAATAACCCAAAAAAACAAAAGCCTAATTAAAAAATTCCATGGGTTGTTATCCTGTTTGCAATAGTGTTGCACCAAAGTATGAGGAATAAGAATAAAAGAACAAGGTGTTTATTGGAGACTGACAAGACTCTTCCAGTACCGCACCAACTGTTCTACCACCTGAATGACAGCCAATAAACACAACTGGTTGCCTACAGATCCACAAAGCCAATGACCAAGGATTGGGTAACAAACCCTCACCAAGCAAGACACACAATTGACCCCAATGTCCACAGGAAAGGCGACCCCCAAGAAAATACAGTCCCACAGAAGACTCTCACAAAGGGCATACTCTACTGGGACCTGACCACCCACCCTGTATAATAAGGATAAGGCCTACTAAAGGAAGACCCCCATGTTCTCCTCCTGCTTGGTATCACAGCGGTTGGTTCCTCAAAGAACAAGGTTGCCAGCCATAACCATTGGCACCAGATGGGCAGTCCCCTCCACTGTGTATGACTTCAACACTTCCTGGAAGGCTTGCCAAAGACGTTGCTCAAAGTTGTCAGAGGTTTTCCAACTGACTGATTGAGCCTTGGTAACCCCAGGTGTTGCCTAAGCACAAAGGACTGACTTCACTATGTTGGATACCATCCCCTGTTGCAAGACTGAAAGACTTCACCCTCAAATTGGAATTCCTTCAGCTGAGCCTCCAAGTATTCTTCTGCTGCCCGCATGGAGAACCGCCAATGGATACTGTTACCCTTTTGCAACCCAGTTCCTGTCACCTCCCTGGGCTCACTCAAAGCTAGGAACAGCATAGCAAACAATAGGTCTGTCCCTCCTAAGGCCAGCTGAGGCACCAGTAGCTGATCTAAGTGAACCCCCAAGTACAGATAGCTGCTGTCCACATCATGCAGGACTACTTGCTTCTCTGCTGCCTTCACCACCTCCACTGGCCTGGTATGCTTGCGCCTCTTTGGAATTATCACTTGCACCTTCTTCAAGACTCTTCTTGTGACTCTTCTAGAGGGACTGTTCACCATAGCTGTCACCTTGAGACGCCAGCCATTTTTTAACCTGTTGTCTAATCCGGTGGAGGGAAATGTTTCAGATCCTGAATGGATTAGACATAAAGTTGTCCATCTAGGGATTAAGCAATGGAACAATTGCGTGGTCGCGCTATTGAATCCTGATTCTACTAGTGATAAAGATGTTTAAAACTCTCCTAAAGCAGGTGTTTGATTTGCCTTTTGAATGCGCACAAGGCATGGGCTTCACTTCTGGGATTATAAATAGAACAACAAAGTTATTTATATCTACCTCCTTAAGAAAAGCTGTGAGGAAGAGGTTGTTCTCTTGCGCGGGACTTTTAGCTGTGCCAATCTACTCTCCTCCATTTGAGAAGTCCTTCTGTCTGTGCCTCCCTGCCTCTGGTGGCAATTCCCCTGCCTCACACTATATAAGTGCAATACTATCTAAATAAATACCAGTTTTGTCTATACACCTTATTATTTTTCTGTCCTTCATAGGCTGTCACTATACCATCAACAGGTATAGTATTAAGAATTAGGTCACTGACTAACTGTTTGTAGAAACTAGAAACCCTTTGCTGCAACTTTTACAACAGCCATATTGAAATAGATTGAATGGCGCAATTTCAACATCTACCCCCTCAAGATTAATCACAGGGAGTTGATATTTGCAGAAAAACTTATCATGGAAGCAGGCAAAGGGACGTCCAGACAACAGCAGCTTGATGGTGTACTCAATGCTTTTCTTGTAAGTGACTTCACATGGTTCAACCCAGAGAGAATCCAGCTTGTGAGCTCTGCACCAACACAGCTCTGATAGTAGAGGACCAGATCACCCACTTGAAATTCAGGAAGGGGAGCCCTAGACACATTGGAGGGTAAATACTCTAAATTCCTAAACTTTTAGGCAGTCAAGTAAGCAGTTACTTGGATATAAATGATACAGTTAGTAAAATCTTTGACATGGGTCTTGGGATTAGCTGCAGCATCAAATTCAATCAAGGGGATCCAAGATTGAGGGGGTAGTAGCCTCAAGTCCATAGATCATGACAAAGGGAGATTATACAGTCAAACAATGTTTGATCAGATGGTAAGCAAAAAGGGCAGCAGGCAGGAACATATCCCAATTAGCTGCATCTGATATGATAAGCTTCCTCATAATAGACACAAGGGGCAAATTTTCACGCTCAACCATCCCATTAGTAGAGGGATTTAAAAGGGGCAGAGAAGGATTGGTGAGTTCCCATTGCCTCAACAATGAACATGATGAGTATGGCATTGAAATTAGTCCCATTGTTGGAGAGTAGGGTCTGGGGACACCCATGTAATTAGGAGATATCTTGTAGCAGGAAATTAGCTGTAGTTTTGACAGTAATGCCTTTTTGTAGCCCTGGGTTAAGCCCACTTGCTAAAGAAATCTACTGCTACCAGGATAAATCAACACCCAGAGCAAGAGCAAGTGAGGGGGCCAACAGCATCTATGCTTATGGTGTGAACAGCATGTTTTGGAGAAATGAGCTTAAAATCATGCTGAGAAGGTTGTAGGCGCTGGAGCTGACAGGTATGGCAAGGGCAACTGTGATGAAGTCAATTCCCTGGTACTCAAAACTTTGTCAAGTACCAGAGAGTCAAGTGCTGCATATGCAAATCTAATAGTATTTTTGGCTTAACTAATTTTAAGATAATTTTTACTAGTAATTTAGGGGTTCAAAACCAAAATCTGATATTAAATTCACTGGAATTTGACTCTGTTTAATAAATTTGTTATCTCAAAGACCAATTTAAGGGGAAATTTATAAGAAAGTTTACTAATAAAAATTAAAAAACTCGTGTTTGATACTCTAAAAGAAAAAGTGGCCAGTTTGACAATTTTTAAGCCAAATCCTAATTTTATTAATAAAACACATATGTCTTTATATAAATTTTATTATTTACTATTATATTTTAATTATTAGTGTCCATAGTTGTTGATTAAGCCCCCAAGCACCACTATACTGGATTTAGTGTTATAAACATCAATCATCTAACCCACTTGTGTTACATTATGTCTATTAAAGGTTTGTAGATTAAGTGGTGCCACATAAATTAAGCCCAATTTATTAATAGATTTCATATGTAATTTATAAAAAACAGGAACTTGAATCCCCCTCTGTTTGACTCTATCTACTTGCCACCCAATTGGTTTTGGATTTAACTAATCAAAGGCTCAGAATTAAGGCTAAATTAATAAGTGACACACTATGAGCACCACTTGACACCCATCCACTCAACACTTTAACTCGGGGATTATTACAGAGAGCTTCTTAACGTTTTAACCAACACTATTATAAATAATTCACTCCCAGCTCCTCACAACTATTATTATCACTAATAAGCACCTTTCCACTCATTTGCTTTTTTAACTTATGTTGTATTTTTTATTTTTGAGCATATGAAACTGCCTTGCTTTTGGGTTAAATTTTGAACCCATTTTAAATTTAAGCAAGTTTTATATGTAAAAAACAGTAAATTTGATTTTTTTGCTCAACTCTGGCATACTCAACAGTGAGAATTCAGCTTTTCTCAGCTGATTGACAGTGCAAAACTTGATACTTTACTATGTTTTGAGCTTTCAACTCACAATAAAGAAATCCACATAATAATTTTTTGCACATATAATCTACTACTCTTACTGCTACTCTCCATACAAGTTTTATACACTTTTTTATTTTTAATTATACTTTTACATTGATTTAGCACTAAGATGTTATGCTGAACCTAACATCTTTAATGCTTCATAAAATATCACTTATTTTCTATGTTTACCCTTTAAATCTATAGTTTGAGTTTCTATTTTGCTTTTATTTACTTTGTTATGTTTTTTCTTGATAAATAAGACTTTGTTTGTATAATTTTACTTATATTTTGTTTTGCTTTACCTCTTTGTGTTTTATATATCTTCTCAAATATTTTATTTACAAAACTAAACTTTTCTTTAGCCAAGATCATATAAATCCAACAAGCCTACCAAGCCCCAAGCCTCAAAGGGCTCCAAGAACCCTGTAACTACCCCCAAGTGTGCCAAGAAGCCTGCAAAGGCAAAGTCTCTCACTCCTTCTCCTCCCACTCTATCTCCTCCTACTCCTCCCCCTCCACCCTCATCTTCCACTCCATCTTCAACTTCCCCCTGCAAGTTCCCAAATAAAAGTGATGACACTCTCACTGATCCCTCATTTTAAAAGTCAGAGGCCAACTCTGAGCCCACAAAGAAGCGCCACACAAGGAAAGGCTGCTAAGGAGCCTACTGCTTCTTTTGGAAAGAAAAAGAAGCATTCAAGCAGGCCTCAAAGAACCCTTCCCCTCTCTCCTGATGGCTCTTCTCCCCCTCCTTCATCTGACCCTAAAGATGAGCCAGATGAATACTCAAATAAGTTTAAAGCAACTGGTCATGTAGTTTGGGATCCACTGGCCATCCACAACATCTGTAATGTGGATAGGGAGTTCAAAGCTTCCAAGCGCTTCCACGTTACTTCCCTATCATATCTGTAAAGAGCAGCCCTGGATACGTTGCTGATAGTTACATTTTTATTTATAATAATCAAAAGCACCAAACCAAGAGCAAACACTTTCTTTGTGAGAATAAGACTTTTGGGGCCCATTTGAACACCAAGGGCTGGGAATGGATCACATCCAAGAAGGGGGAGCACACCTGTGAGCCCCCCAATCACTTAATCATGAGGATGCTCAGGTGGTAACTTGTGCAAGTAATTCCCACCTCTGCCAACATATGTGCGTTCAATTTGACCATCAAGGCCCTCCAAAACCTTCAGCCTAACAATCTCAAGTTGGTGCCCACACAGGAACAGTTAGTTAAGATCATCAGCAACAAGAAAATTGCTTCCAATTCCCCTCCACCCAAGGCCTTGAAGGTCCTCACTGAGCTCATGCTCACCCATGAGCTCAAGCAGCTTCTAAATGGGGAGCGCTTCCTCCTGCACAATAATGGACCAGGCTTAAAGGACCAGATTATCTGCTAATTAATTCAGCAGACCTGATGAAGTTGAAAAGGGCATCAACCTGGCTAGTTGACATTATCTTTGCCACTTGCCCCCAGATGTTTTATCAGCTCTGGATGATCCATGTCTAGATAGACATCCAAGTGATTTCACTTGCGTTCTCCCTTCTTCCTGGGGCCACTGAGGCCATCTACACCCACACTTTCACCATTCTATGCCAAGAGCTTTCCCTCCTTCTCATAATGCCAACAATTCCAAGAAAACCCTCCCCACACCCGCGCCAGCCCTCCTGACGCTGACAAAGACCAGGCCACCCTGGACTTAGAGGAAAAGGTAAAGCTGAGAGCTCTGGTGCCTCACATGTGCATTATAGACTTCAAGCCTAATAATTTCAATGCATTTGAGCAGCTGTTTAGCAGGAAGGTGAAGATGTGCCACTTTTACTTATGCCAAGCAGTTGCTTGAAATATGCAGGCCTGTGTCAAGCTTAGTAGGTTGAGCTGGAGGAATACCTCAGACACCTGCAAATTTGTGCTGGCACAATTTAGTGCCTTGACTTTTTTAAAGCCAGAGCATACTGAGCAGGGGTTTGAGGTTCTCTAAAAGGATCCCTACATAGCAAAGCATCCAGAGTTCAAGCCTTTAATTGAGTACTTCAAGCCCCATTGGATTGGGAAGGTTGTCACTCAGAGGCAAGGTAAGGCCCAAGCCAAGGCCAGCTGGAATGTGTACTAGGCTGCGTTAAATGATGAGCTGAAGACAACTTTGGCTCTTGAGGCTTACCATAAGCATCTCAAGGCCAACTTTGAGCGGCACCTGAAGCTCAACAAGTTCTTTCCCCTTCTTCAACATGGTCAGGAGAAGACTATCTCCAAGCTCAGAGATCTCACCAACCTTGTCCCCCCACCAAGCCTACCACCATATCCAGCCTCTTCACAAAGGTCATCCAGGGTGAAGCCAAGCACAAGTATAAGGCCTCTGACATCAAGAAGTAGCTTGAGCCTATTGCCATTGCCCTCCTGGAAGGGGCCAAAATGAATAAGGGTAAAAAGGGGGAGGAATAAACTTCCTTGCAGCCTGCTTCTATGGTTTTAAATTTTAACCTTTTAGCTTTAATTTTTACTTTTTAGTTTTGATCAATTAGTTTTTACTTTTAATTTATCTATTTTTTCATTCAATTAGATAGTAATGATTACTTTGTGTATATATGGTAAGTTTTAGATGAATAGTTATAGCTGAAAGTGAATGAAATATCTTAATTATTGTTAATTTTCTAATAAAACATAATATATTCACAGTTGTAATTATCTAAAGTATATCAAATAAAAATGTTTATTTCTTTATATTTTGAATAATTTTATTTCTATTTCTATATTTTTTTGGTTCATTGGAATTTTTCTATGGGAATAAAAATATTTTTATAGTGAAGAGTTTTGTCAGAAAATTGTGGACCATGGTATTTTATCATCTGCAAGATGATATCCTAAGTCTTCTAACATTAGGAAAGTACAGAGAACTTGTGACTTTGGCGTAAACTTTGGCCCAGAATATTTTTTTGTCATCAGAAGTAGAAAGTCTGACAGGACCTAAGGCCCAAAGGATTTGGGACAGTTCTTCCTACTTCTGGATATAAGGCCATAAGTTATTGTATCATTACTTTACTATAGGGTTTAATACTGTATGGCAACAGTATGATCTTTTGCTCTCCACTTAATTATAATAAAACTAGGAAAAGGATTTTAAATATCAACTCTTTATTAGAAGGCTGATATTGAGGCTGGCCCAGCTGCCCGCGTTTATCTGAGTTAACTCTGGCCCAACCTTGAGTGTGTGCAATTTGTGACGGAAACTTGCTTGGCAACTTCAACAGCTCAGTATTTTTTCTGAAGCTGTGCAACTATTTCTCAATCTGAGCAGAGTAGCTGTGAACCTGGGTCACGTTCCAGGAGGCTAGCTAGCCTGTATGGCTACTAGTTGGTGGAGATGATTCTTCACTTAATCAGAGCTACTCTAATAAAATGGGCTCAAAGCCTTTTATTTTAGAGTGTTTGGCCTGACGGCCCAGTCTAATTTAGGCTCTTCTAGAAGTGTTTCAGATGATGGCCCTTGTTCTAGAATTTAATTAAAGTTTATAATAGTAATTATATATGGGAAGCATGTTTGAGGTGGTTGTTGAGGTAAACTAATTAATTGCACAATATCTGCATGTTTCACTATTAATTAGGAATAGGGATTTTGCAATTGCCAGGATATGATTTGATCATTTAAATTCATTGATTCCACAAACCTGCAACCTGCATTAATTTTTTGAAACCATTCCTAAGAGTGATTAACTGCTGGCCTGCATTATTTTGTTGAAACCATTCCTAAGAGTGATTAACTGCTGGCCCGGGTTATTTTGTTGAATCTGTTAAGTAGTCAATATCCAGAAATCCTGACAAGTTTAAATTACATAGTAAAATGAGAAATAATTGCTTATTTCTCCTTATTATTAATCAAGGTACAGTTTTAATTACATTTTTGGTATATCTGATATCACTTTAGTAAACCATAGTATATAGCCTAATTATTCATATTAAAAGTTTTCAGTACAACAAGATCTGTTTATTAAAAAAGTGTCAATTTCCAGTTGTTGATCAGGTAAAAAGCTGAATTCTCACTTTACTATAATGTCAAGCACAAGGGAGTCAATTACCAGGGAGTTAATTTTACCACAGTTACCCTTAGCAAGGCCTCCATGCACAGTGTCAATGTGGGCCTTAAGGACAATGACAATCCTCATGCTAGGGCAGACATAAGGCAGGAACATGTTGTTAACATTTTTAAAGAGCTGTCAATCTTGCATGGAAGTGTCCTTAGACAGAGACTGTAGGGCTAGTCATATTTCTTCAGGCTCAATAGCCCAAGCTTCAGGGTAGCCTATTAGTTTTTACAGGTAATCATCATCTGCAGGGTGAATGGCAAGTATAGGCATCCTGGACAGCCCATCAGCATTCTGGTGTTGGGCGCCAGATCTGTGCATCACTGTGAAGCCATATCCTTGTAAACACAAAGCCCATCACATCAATTGACATTCAGGTTCCTTCAGTTGTTTTAGCCACTTGAGGGAAGAGTGGTCAGTGACTACAGTAAAATGGGTCCCATAGATATAGTGTTGGAAATTTTTAACAGTGTGTAGAACTTCCAAAAATTCCTTCTTGGTAACACTATAATTCCTCCTATGTTTGTTGAGCACACAGGAAGAGTAGGTCATGGGTCTATCTACACCTTCATCATCAATCTAGGCTAGGATTGCACCTACAGCAACTCCACTATCATTGATATATAAGATAAACTCCTTATTGTAGTCTGGGTAGACCAGAATAGGGGCCTCTTTGAGCTTGGCTTTCAGCGCTTCAAAGGATTGCTGCTGGCTGTCAGTCCACTCAAAGGGTACATTGCAAAGGAGCTGGACAAGGGGTTTGCTTAGTTCATCAAAATCAGGGATGAATTGTCAATAGTACCTCATCATACCAAGAAATACTTGGACCTCCCG
>QTSX02000377.1:0-38911 GCA_014839935.2 Entomophthora muscae
AAATGAAAAAAAACTTAATAAAAACTGACTTTCAAATAGGAACTGAATATCTAAAAACTGGAATTTTTAATGAAGTATTCAAGGCATTGTCAAATAAAGTTGGGGATGCAGTCCTTGAGATACACTTTTAAACCTTTATTTATTTTATTTGCAGGAGGCATGGGGGGCTGATACAAGTTGGGCGCCCCCGGAACCCTCTTCAAATTCAATCAAACATCCTATATCAATAGATTAGTTCAAGTCTTCAAAAAACTGTGCATGTTCTCCAGAAAAATATACCTCGCAAAGAATTCACGTCACAGTATACCTGGGAATCCTCCTTCACTGCATATTAAAAACCAAATTTAAAAAGTTGGAGGATGTACCTATTCAAATTGATATATGCCAATTAGCACTCAGAACGCCAGAAGACACTGTGGGGGTATAGGACAGTCAAGCACGTCCTGTACAACTTCCTTGCAATTGTCAATGTTGTATGGGTACTACATGCCCCCTTAAAAGAACCTGCTGATTAATTTTGCTTACCCGCCTCCCTTTTATCAAGCATTCAGCAACCACTGGGGTGCAGGGCGCCACCCCTCTAGCAATTGCATCCAGGGTTGTCCACCACGTACAGAAGAGTATGTGGATCCAATTGGAAGCTCTAGCCAAAAATTTAATTTTGGGGTATAATTCCCCGGAATAATCACATTCCCCTTTGCAATTAGCATCCCCTTAATAAATATTTTTCCCTTGCAACTTAAATTTTATTTTTTATTTTAAAAATCTATTTTAATATTAAATAATTTTAATCTTTAAATATTTAAATATTAAAATTTTAGTATCTAAAAGTTAATATTAAAATTTTTAATAAATAATATTTCAATATTGAATAAATTACAAAATTTAATAAAAATAGTTAAATCTCAAATATTTAAACTTTAATAGATAAATTTTAAGATTTATAATTATAATTTTACTTTTAATATTTCAATTTTATTTTAAATTTTAGTAGGTAAATTATAACATTAATATATCTAAATATATTACAAGACATTAGTTATAGTTGCAAACATGTCAAATAATAAAAAATAAGTTAAAAATGTTTTTATTTACTAGCTTGTCAAGTATGGGTTCATTTATTACATATACAAACAACAAGAATTGAATTTATCTGCATCATGCAGCCCGATCACTTATATTATAAACAAGTGATTGTATAGAACTCAAATTACTTTTCCCTTATAATATGATTTGAGGAATAGATTTTCTATGCTTGACCCACGTCCTAAGTACTAATTATTAAGAGATACATGAAAATCATTGGTTTTTGTGTTGTGAGGCTATAGTGGCACTGAAATATTAAGGATCAGATGATGACTTGCAAGGTCCAATTTGTGGCTTAAAAAAGCCAAAGTACCAACAAGGATTCAAAATTGTTTAAATAAAATTAATCTATTTCTATCTTTTTAATTTATTTATTTGTTAGCACAACAGTCAATACACTATTTAGTGGATTATAATAAAAAATACATATCTCTATATCTGGAATAACTAATTTCACTTACATTTTCTACTAACTCTTATATGTCTATAATACAATCCAACATCACGTCATTATATATAAATAATAATTTTTGAGTCCTACTAAAAACAAAATAAATAAAAATCAAAACAAATAAAACCCCAAGCGCCCATTTATCTGATTGGATTGGAGGTCAGGGCTTTGGGGAGGAAGGATTCTGAGTGCTCACAGAAAGCCGCCACCACATTGGGTGGCATTGCAAATTGGCTAATCTCAAGAGTATTGAAGAGATCCTTAGTGTCCTGAGGGAGGCCTTTCTTCACCTTATTTTTGATCCACTCAAAGACTTCCTTGATTGGATTCAGGAATGGGGAATATGGTGGGAGGAAGAGAAGTCTCATTGGACAATTGGTAAGCCAGTGGCTAGAGGTGTGGCTGTTTTTGTAAATGGGGGGAACTCTGATACAACCAAATCCACTTTGTGGAGCCTGACATTATCCAACATAACAATGTTGATTGTAATGCGGTAATTGATCCAGAGATACTCCTTGACAGTTTGGAGAAAATCAAGAAATTTCCTGCTATTATGGGAACCTTTGATCATCTGATACTGGACCAACCCACAAGGACCAAGAAGCGCTACCATGTAATAGGTCTGGGAACAAACATCTGCACAATGGGCCACGCTGTCCTTGGACCCCTTCTTGACCCACCCATGCCTAGACCTGAGTGAGGAGGAAAATGACAATTTGTTAATGTAGAAGAACTGGACATTCCCAGTCTCCTTTAGTGCCAGATATGTCTTGGCATAAATGTGTCAATCCTCAATGGTATTCTCATTGTTTCTGTTGTACAGCAAAACTCCCAGTACTTTCCAGGAGAAGCCCAAATCAAACATTGCTTTGTAAGCACGGGTTTTAGAAACAGAAAGCCCAAACTCTGTGGCAAGCATTAATTAGACAGCAAGTGAGTCCAGGTGGCAATCCTTAGTAACCCACCGTTTTATTGCGTCAATATGCACAGGCTGCAAGAGTTTGGGCTGCTGCTTAGCCTTAGCAGATTTTGCAATTCACCTGGTGTTGCCATACTTGGTGTTGGTGTTGGCAATGTATCTGGCTGTGACACCAAATTGGGACGCATTATCCTGAACTGCCATTCCCCCATTCAAGCAGTTGAGGAGAGCTTCAAGCTCACTACCTGTCAACTAATGCCGGCCCTTGGCAGGTACCACGGCATCCTAGCTAGCAGGCTCAACACAGGGGACAGGGACCTTTGTGTAGAAAGTGAGATCATGCTTGCTTGCAGTGGCGCTGTCAATGGTTGAATACACAATAGGCACAGATGGCTCAACAGTGGTGGCCAATGGCTCATAGGAGGTGTCAAAGATGCAGGGGCAGGAAGTAGCAACTCTTGGATCAAGAGTGCAGGGCCAGGTGACAACTGGGTACACGGTAGAGGTGTATGTAACCTCATTATTCCTGATGACCTTTGTATAGGAGACTTTGGTTGCAGGCCTTGAGAGCAGCTGCTGTCTTGGATGAGGCTACTATTCCTGGCTTGAGATGTGGGAGGTGGTTGGCTGGCGCTGACACCTTGGGAGGCCTGTGTATTGGCATGACTCCCCTCAAGTTGGGTTCTGGGTCTGTTCTTGGACCCTCTGGGACACCCTCATGGACAGGCTACCCTGCAGGCTGGTGCAGGAGCTGGTTGGGAATGTGATTGATGGTCCATAAAAATAAAATAAAAAATATATATTTTAGATTAAATATATATTTATTTGGATTTATTGGTTTAGTTGTGAGTAGTTATTTTCTCTTGATTTAGCCTTGAATAGTAACAGAATTTCTATATCTGTGATTTGAAGTGTATAATATTGTATCCTTTCCAGTTTTGGATGATTTTAAAGTTTAATCACTTTTTATGTCTAAACATGGTTATCAAGATTGAATTTTTCATTTGATTTTATCCAGAGTGGAGATTCTTTATTTGGGTTAGTGTTTCCTAGTGTGCTTACTTTACATTCAATTCTGAATTCCAGTTCCTGCAATTAATATCTGAGTTTACTAGTGCCATTCAAAAATGATTTGAAATTTGACTCATGGATTTGACAATCCTACAATTTCAAAAAACATAGTAAACTTAATGAAAATGGTTGATGGATTTGAACCCTTCAAAATTAATTCATGTTAATTCATTTTGTCCATTGGAAATATGCAGTTCAACTTGAACTTTGCAAAGCATCTATGAGTTCCTGAATTTTCAAAGATTCAAATAAATACTCAAAGAATTCAATTTAATTAAAAAAGGCCATCCTGCAAAATTGATTCAAAATTTGGACCAAGGATTTGACAAACCCCAATTTTACGTTTAGGTTCTGAATTTATAGTATTTAAATTAAAAATTTAAATTGCAAGGGAATAAAATTTATTAGGGAGATGCAAATTGCAAGTATAATGCAATTATTCTGGAGAATTATACCCTGGAATCAAATTTTTGGCTAGAGCATCTAATTGGATCCACATACTCTTCTGTACGCGGTGGACAACCCTGGATGCAATTGCTAGAGGGGTGGCGCCCTGCATCCCAGTGGTTGCCAAATGCTTAATAAAAGGGAGGCGGGTAAGCAAATTGATCAGCAGATTCTTTTCAGGAGGCATGTAGTACCCATACAACAATGCTATTGCAAAGAAGTTGTACAGGACGTGCTTGACTGTCCTATACCCCCATGGTGTCTTCTGGCGTTCTAGTGCTAATTGGCATATATCGGGTTGTATAGGTACATCCTCCAACTTTTTAAATTTTGTTTTTAATATGCAATGTAGTAGGATTCTTAGGTATACTGTGATTTGAATCCTTTGTGAGGTATATTTTTTGGAGAACATGCACAATTTTTTGTACACTTCAACTAATCTGTTTATATAGGATGTTTGACTGAATTTGAATATTGTACCAGGAGTTGCCCAACTTTTATCTGCCCCTCATGCCTCCGCAAACAAAATGAATAAAGATTTAAACGTATCCACAAGGACTGTGTCCCTGACTTTATTTAATAATACTTTGATGAATATATTTATGAAAGTATACAACAATTTCCCTTTTCAAATATCAATGAATATTAAAAAAACCTAATAAAAAATGACTTTCAAATAGGAACCAAATATATTAAAGTTGAAATTTTTAATGAATTATTCAAAGTTTATTTTGATATTACCACAAATTTCAGTCATCTCTTTGAAGTTGATATTTGCTCCTATTTTGTATGCTTCCCTAATCCACAGTGAGCACCCTGCAGGTGGTAAATGTTCCCTGGCTTTTGCTTCTATATTTGTAAAATTATTCATACAGTAGTTTTAAAAGCTATGGCAACAAGCAAAAATACTTCAGATTTAAACAAAATGATTTTAGATTCAAACAAAATGCAAGTTGCGCAAGATTCATTATTCAATTAATTTAAATATTTTTGGTTAATAAATGAACTGTCAAACCAAAAACAAAATTTCACTAACCCATTATATAAAATTAAAGCAAACATCCAGCGGTGTAGTTCAAACCGCAAATGAAATGAACTGACACAACAAGTGAAATGGATGGATGCTATTCTGGAGTATATTATAATCCAATCAGGATTCATATGAGGCACCAACAGAAGGCCTAAAGTGAAACAAAACTTGAGCAATATAGAAGCAAGATTACACAAGCACAAAACAAAATGAACTCACACAAGATGTGTAGTATGAGCAGCCTAAAATAGAAAAATAACAGTTTAACAGCCAATCAACAGCTATCTAATTTAGGAACAGAGGCATTTTATCCATTTTCATGGCTCCAATTTGTATGAAAAGGTTTTGAGAACCTTCTAAATATGGACTTGAGATTACAATAAAAATAAATCATTAAATTTTAAAATTTCTGCTTTTATTGATTTTATCCTAGGTTTTTTACAATGGTTTTTAACAGCAATATCTTTGACGGCGCCAGCAGCCAAAACAGCAGCAGCCAAAACAGCTTCAATGGAGGCAAGGCTCAGAATGTGGAGGCACCTGTTTACACCCAAGCCTTTGAGGCGGGTAACAAGGAAGCTGACCTGTACCTGATCACTGACCCCTATGGCTTTGACTTGTTCAGTAGTCACATAGTGTCTAGCTCTGCCCCTGCTCCTGCTCCTGTACCCACCCCCACACAATCTGCCTGTCAACTAACCAATCAGGATTAAAACCTTGATTTGGAATAACTTCCTGCCCCCCTACATCCAATCAGGCTTCAGCTCCCCCAGCCCAGCACCCCAAACACAGAATAATTACTGCTCATATTCTTCAAGAAATTGTGGCACTGAACTTACAGGGTCTGTCCTTGGAACAGATTGCTAGCCAATTGCAATTTACCCAGGCTACTGTCATGCAGAAATTCAATAACTTAATGAATAAGGGGAATCTAATTGGGACGGCCAAGAAGCCCAAGAAGGCCCCTGAGTCACAAATATCTGAGGCATCCCCAATCATGCTTGACCTCCTCCAGAGGGATCCCAAGCTTCCCTTGACCCAGGTCTGGAAGAAGCTTGCACACCATAAAATATGGGTCTCTGAGAGCATGGTGCAGCTCTGGATGTATGGGAAGGTGGCTTCTATACAGGTTCTTACCAATTTTGCCGGCAACCAAAGGGATGGCGCTGAGGATTCCCCGTATGACACCACCATTGAATCAACCCTGGTCCAATACTTGACTAGTCTGTCAGATGATGTCATTTTTGTCTTGTATTATAAGCTATCAATAGCTTTTGACAATTTTGGTGAGCAAGGAATAGCCGCTGCCAAGAATAAAAGGAAGAAGGTCAAGAAGGGGACGTTTGTTAGTGCATTTCTGGCTGTTTCAGCCAAGGTTTTTGTCTACTATCAGACAAACCCAGATTTCATCAATAAGTACTCATATGGCCACATCCTCAGTGGATTGCTCAACTCCTGGGATGGCTCAAATTCAAAATACCAGGTTTTCTTGAGCCACCAGATGGAGGATAGCTCCACTGCCCTCAAGGCCATCCAGCAACGCGGGCACCAGGCCTCAATCTACCCTGCCGGCCATGCAGACGTCCATCTGGCTGATGTTGTCTTCTTCAACATGGGATCCATATTACAGGAGCACCGCCCTCAGGCTTTCAACGGCCTCTATCTTGGGGTCCTTGACCACAATTTTCTCTTTGTTTGCCAGATGGTGGCTGACTTATTTGCGCAAATGGTTTTCCATGTGAACATGAGCAACCAATCATGTAAGGATAAGCGCCTTCCACCTCGGGCCACTGCCACCTACCAGCCCATCCAGCCAATGACCAATGATGAATACAACAAGCGTTATATGGCAGCCATCACACAAAATCCTCCTGCCTCCACCCCTGCCACCAACACCCCTCACCCGCAAGCCCAACCCACCCAATCCCAGACCCCCCAGGCCAGCACCGCCTCTATGTCTTCCTTCCTGCGCTATTCTGCCTACTAGGCATTGCTTTTCCCTGCCCCAATAAACCCCCTGTCACCAAATATTTTCTATTTATATTATCTTTTTTTGAATTGCAATTGTTTGTGTTCTTGGTGTTTATAGTTGGTTTTATTCTTTATGTTCAGCTTATTTCTATAAAATCATATATTTACTATGCCATGTATCCAGATCCAGAACACAGTTATTTTTAGTACCCAAACACATCCCCTTGTGAAAATATTAACAATGATTTGGTGATCAACTGAATTTAAATTAGAAAATTATAGTGTTAACTGTTTTTAGATAAAGTTGTTACTGATCCAAATTCAAAACCTTAATGATAAACTTTAAGCCAATCAGGAGCCAAGTGATAAAGTGGTTGTTGTGACATAAAGGGTCATTTAATAATTCTTTGATGCATGTGCGCTAATTAATATGATTGGCCAGATGTTTTGCCATTGTACGCCATTGCCACTGTGGCAATGGCGTACAATGGCAAAACATCTGGCCAATCATATTAATTGGTGCACATGCATCAAAGAATTATTAAATGACCCTTTATGTCACAACAATCACTTTATCACTTGGCTCCTGATTGGCTTAAAGTTTATCATTAAGGTTTTGAATTTGGATCAGTAACAACTTTATCTAAAAATAGTTAACACTATAATTTTCTAATTCAAATTTAGCTGATCATCAAACTGTTGTTACTATTTTCACAAGGAGCTATGTCAAGCGCCAAAAATAATATGGTAATCAAGGAAACAATGCCAACACAAAGCAAATGACACATATCAAGATGAGCATAAAACATATACACAATGGGTAAAAAGATGGGATAATGTAGTAAATGGGAAAACAAAAAGGAATAAACAAAGAGGCAATAGTATCAAAATAATACAGAATTTATTGAGGCAAAAGCTATAAAAACATATGAAAAGATTAGTAAAAAATCAATGAGAGAATTGGAAAAGCTTCTGAAGGACCTCAACTTGGTGATTGCCAAAATAAAGGACATTGACTGCAAGGTCAAAGCAAAGGTGAAGTTTGCTGTCCTCACTGGGGACAAAATTGACAAGGTGTCCGCAAAGGCACTAATGTCAAAAATGCCTGACACCCCAGAGCAGACAATCAAGCGCTTACTAAATATTCAAAAAAACTGTGGTTGAGGGGCTCCAGTTCAAGGCATACAATCTTTCTGCGCCGTCTGTCTGGGTTGATGACCCAGAGATGTTAGCCCACCTCAAACTTGCCAAGTGTGCCAGGGCGGAGGATACCAAATTGCCCGCACAACTGCTTGCACCAAGAATGGCAAAGCCAGCTGAAGTTGCCGGCAAGGAAGAAACCCAAGAAGGTAACCTAAAAAATTATAATTAATAAAAATTCTTAAATATTTACCTTTTTTAGAAGATGTTGATGGTGAACTCCGCTGGGTCCTGGTCCCTTTTGTCCCCCCCCACCTTCTATGCCAACTATGCTAATCATGTGGCAAGGCAGCTTTTCCTGTCCCCCCCTGTCTTGCAGAAGCTTGAAGACAGGATTCATGGTACATTCCTGATGTCCAGGGAGGCATTGGCTGGGCTTTTGCATGGTGAGGGGGCATCTGAGTGGGCAGTTACTGCCTACAAGGATGCCCAACTGGTCTGCCTGGACCCAGTTAACCTTGGTGGATTTTACTGTGTAAACTCCATTGAGCTTATTTGGGACGTCCTGGCAACGCTCCTATTCAAGAATATACTGGAGATGGGCCGGGCTCATGTGGCTGCTTGCTTCTGCTTCCTGGTGGAGCATACCATCTCTTACCTGTTGGAGAACTTTGGGTGTGCGGTGTCAAAATTGGCTGTTGCAGATGCAACAGCCGTAAAGAAGACAAAAATCCTCCTGGTGGACTTTGGGCTGGCCTGGAGCGCCAACAAGATGGGGGTCCCAGCAGCTATGGAGCTGACCTTTGCCAAAATCAAGCACAAGAAGAAGATTAGCGCTGTATACAACAAATTTTGCAAGTTTACAGAAACTTTTGCTGGACAAAGGCTTCACCTCGTTGTTTACCTTGGTTATCTTTTCTTCTTCAGGATGAGCTCCAGTGTAGAGGACCTAGACAGGGTCCTTCTTGGGGTCAACAAGGCCAGGCTCTCACTGGACGGGAAGAAGGTCCCCCCTGGGTACAACTTGGTGGATCACGTCATCCAGGACGCCCTGGTCCTGGCTGGCATCTTTGGGTTTGCAGCCCTGCCAGAAAAGCTGCTCCTCCATTCCCACCTCACCATCCTTCCTTTTACCAGCAGCTGTGAATACTTTAATACAGGTGTATCCACTGTCCAGGGTGTGGCGGTGGAGGTTGTGCGCCACCTCCATTGCAGGGTGGGTACATACTGCCAAACCCATTACAGGTGCACTTAATTTTTCTCTATATCAATAAATATATTTATACTCTATTATATTTTTATATTATAAATAATTTTTCAAATAATATTTTAGCAAACAAGATTTGCAAAATATATTGCAGAAATGGGTTTCATAAAAGTATAAAATAATACAGTAATAAAATAAATTTCAACCTTACAATTTACATTTAATTTTTATAAGTCTATTTTATATTTATTTGACAAAAGTGATTTAAATCTATTTGCGTAATCCAGTATCAAGCGTTTGGGATTACCTCAGATGGCATAATAAAATATATATAATAAAATAAATAAATTACTTGCATCTATTGATGGATCTTCTGGATGTGATTGCAGGCGTGGAAAGATCTAAATATAAAATGATAATTAATAAATCTTGAATAGTAAATAAGAGAATATAAAAAAATTGGACACACTAAGCTTTTAATTGATTGGCTGTCTGGCTAGACATGCGGGGATGAACAAATCAGCATGGCCATAGAATTTTGCCACAGTCTCAGTTGGGGGGTATGGATCCCAGCCTGCAGCAAATCAAACAGGTCCTCAGTCCCTGTTGGGGTTCCTTGCTTGACGACTTGCTTGAGCCACCCAAAGACTTCCTCAATGGGATTTAGGAAGGGCAAATAGGCAGGGAGGAAGAGAAGGCACAAATTTGCTGTGGCCAATTGCTGGGGGCCCACTGCAATGCTGGTGTCAATTGATGGAAATTCTTCAAGAATATCTGCCACCTTGTGGAGACCAACATTGTCCAATACAATTACGTTGGTGAAGCCTGGGCTCATGCGCCTCAGGTGCTCCTGGACCAATCAGAGAAATTATAGGAAGGTCTGGCTATTGTGGGAGCCTAGTATCATTTGGTACAGCTTGACCCCCTTTGGACTGAGGAGAGCCACCATTGAGTATGCTGTGGCGCAGACTGCAGCACGCCAAGCCATCCCATCATTGGAGCCTTTGGGGACATACCCATACTCATTGCACATCAATGAGGCAAATGCTGATTTGTTGATATAATAGAATTTCACTGTCCCCTTGGCTTTGAGGGCAGTGTACGCCTCAGCATAATTTTTCCGGGTCTCAATATTGGCTGGGCTGTTTCTGTTGTAGGGGGATACCCCGAGCTTTTTCCAGGAAAAGCGCATTCCCTTGACCAAATGATAATAGAAGGAAATTGAGGCCTTGATCCCAAAAGTAGATTTAACCATGGCCTGTATATTTGCCAGTTCAAGATGGCAGTCCTGGGTAATCCACTGGTGGATTGCCCATTTGTGCTCCTTGGTGAGCATGGTAGAAACACGCAAGGATTTCTCCACAGCAAGGACACAACCAGTATCAATGAATTTTTGGAAGGTCTTGCTGGTGTACTTGGGATCCACTCCAACAAGAGCCACAGCCGCCTTGTGATAACCAGATTCCTGCATGAGCTGGAGAAGGATGATGCGCTTAATGTCAGGAATGCACTTGTGGGTGGGCTTTTTAGCGGCGGGGATTGGCTTGTTGGCGTTGGGCACAACGCAGGGCATGGGCACCTTGGTGTAAAACACAGCAACTTTCTTTAACACCAGCTGTCCCTCATTGGTTTGGTAGAACTGGGGCTCCTTGTCCTCCTCCTGATTGCCATCACTGACGTAGGGCTTGTAGCTAGTATCAAGTACAGGCTTCACCTTCTCCAGCATGGCCTACAGGACTGACTCTTGCCGGTACACAACATCAAACACATACAAAGTAAGTTCTACCTCCTTGTTTCTAACTGTTTTGGTAGTGGTGACTTTGGTGGGCTTCCAGGTCAACTTTGGGACCCAAGGGTTAATTCTCTTCACCCTAGCAGCTTGTGCTCCTTGAACCAGATGTGTCAGTGCAGCGTCACTATGGAACTCTTTTCTCCTGCCTCCCTCCTGAGTAGGCACTTGTGTTATACAAAGTCTATTCTTTGACCCACAGGGGCAACCACAACCACGGCGCACAACAAATGCAATGGTAGTCTGTTGCTGTGTTCCTTTCATTTGAAAATTTAATAAAATATTAAATAAAACTTAGTTAAGTTACTCCCTGTTTTTAATTTTTGCTTTTATCTGTTTATGGATATTCAATTAATATTTTTTCCCACCCAATATCCCAATTATAGATTATTTATTTCTCAGTTAGTTGTTTTTAGTTTTACAACACCCATTTTAGAATACCTAAAATAATTTCCACCCATTTCTCATATTTTACGCCAAATTAAGCACCCAACACAATATTTTTAAAAAAATTGTTTCAGATCTTGTGTCTTATTTTAGATACCTTGGTATCATTCTTGATTATAACCCATTGCACAAACTTATTGAGTGATTTTGTTTACATAGTGAGTTGCTATTGTGTTTTGTTTTTGGATTGAGTTTTGAGACACCTTGCTTTGGTGTATTTTGTCACCAATTCACATAGTAAACATATTTACACCAAAAGTCAACTAACACCATTTTGTTTATGAATCCATGTATTTCGGATTATATTTTGAATGATTTTGCTTTGCGTGTGAGTACTTTGTTGCTGTGTTGACTCATTTCACCCATTAATGCCAATAAACCCTGTTACAGAGTGTATATTTTAACCTGAAAGTTGTATTTTGTTTAAATCTGAACTCATTTTGTTTAAATCTGAGGTATTTTTGGTTGTCTCCATAGCTTTTAAAACTACTGTATTCATTTGAATTATTTTATTTATTTCATTTTTATTTATTTATTTGCTTTACAGGGGCTACCACTGATTGGTAACCCCCGTAGAACCAACTTGGCGTAAAAGCCACCACTTATGCAACCTTGTCCCCACTCCTAGTTATAACTAAAACATAAAAAGACTTACTGATTGTTTTCCCTGCAGCCCCCTCAGCCACAGGAGTTCCTTCAGCAAACTTCATGAGCGTCAGCTACTCTTCATTTGTTTTTCTGGGCTTGATCTTTCTTATTTTTTGTGCTACTTGTTATTCCTCTTGATTCTCATTTGATAAATTTTCATTGTTTATTGTAGCTCTTCTGCTTTTTGATTGTGCTTCATTTTTGTCTGTTTCCATTTGATCAGTTTCTTCTTCATTTGTGTTAATTTCCTTTGAGCTTTCATTTCCTTCAATCAATTTGATTTTTTGAGTATTCTTTCTGTTTTGTTTTCACAAATTCCCACAATTGTAAATTTCACTTTTGAAGATTTAAAACTATTTCCTTGTGTTCTTTGTTGACCATTGTTCCCAGGCTATTTTTTACAGTTTCATTTTGCTGGACCAAGGCTCTTCTCTCATTTCCCAGTTGATTTACCACAATTTCCCTTGTGTTATCTTCAAGCTCAACAACCTTTTGGAGGGCTGACTCTAATTTGTTGATAAGGCTATAGATATTTGAAATTTTATTTGAATTACATCAAAAAACAGGTTTTTATAGTACTACCTTCAACGTGTGAATATTTTTTATCATCAATAATAAATTAAAGACAATAAACGTAAATATTGGATTATAATATTGCAATTAGACGTCAACTCTTGATATTTTGATATTATGTGCATAACTCAATGCATTTTGTTTAATAAAATCCATTGTAAACTTGGCCTTTCCATTATAATTTAATGAAATGGACTGGGTTTTTATTAGGGAGCAATTAACGCTTAGTACAAATATTGATACAAAGTGCATTTTACAGCCTGTATATTTGCCTATTAATAACAATTATGTAACCTTTTTAGTCAGATTTTGCAAGGTAATGATAATGTAATGGATTAATAAATTACTGTTTATTAACTTATTACATTATTATTACCTTGCAAAATCTGACTATAAAGTTTACAGAATCATTACCAATAGGTAAATATACAGGCTATAAAATGCACTATGTGTCAATATGTGTACTAAGTGTTAATGGCTCCATAATATAAACCCAGTCCATTTATATAAATTACAATGAAAAAAGCCTCATTTAAAAGGAATTTTATTAAACAAGATGTACTGAGTTATGCACATAATATCAAAATATCAAGAGTTGACGTCTACTTGCAATATTCTAATGCAATATTTACATTTGTGGTTCTTACTTTATTATTGATAAAAAAAATATGTTTGCTAATGATTTTATGTTCTTCATAAAATGTACAACATTGTATTAATTATGGGAAGTGTTGATAATGTAAAAAGAAAATATTATTAATTATGAATTGGAAGATTTAATATTGACTTCAATGAGTTGTCATAAAGAAAAGTTTTATTTTACTGATCAAAGGACAAGAAGGGGAGGGGATGGGTGGAATGAACATTGCCTTCATCTGCGCCTGTGAAAGGGACAGCGTAAGAGATGATGAGGAGGGAATGGGCGGTGGTTTGGGATTCAGGGTTGGAAGTTGGGTGACTTGGTGGGGGGTTGGGGAGGCAGGGTTTGTTGACTGGGAAGGGGCAGCAAGAGCTGATTGCTTCAATTGCTCAAATTCATCTTCTGTCACATATGCAGGCTTAATGAAACAAATGGGTTAGCGTGGGGGGAGGCAGGAGTCTTTTCTGGACTTATCACTATCACTTGCATAGAATATGACAAGATCAGATAAATCCTGGACAAATATAGACGGGAAAAGCTCATAATCCTTATCAATTTGGGTGCACAGTTCATTGTATGTGGCAGGCTTTAAGCGCCTGAGAGCAGAACCAAAATTGTAGAGACATACATCTGCAAGATGTATGTTGGCGTGGTTGTTGGGGTAGGACCAACAGGTATGCCCCACAGCCCTGATTTCTTGGGTTATCCCTTCCCGCTGCTTCATCTCTGCACTCAGTATAACTGTGTACGTGGTGTTTTGGGTAGCCCACTCCTCCAGCATGACCTTGAGCTCCGTCTAGTAGGCATACTCATCTGCTGTGTTTGACAACGCGGAGTAATGATTGACACCCAATGGGGAACTTCCAACAAAACCCCAAAAAATTGATACATGATTGGCTCACGCTTGTATACATCAGACTGGATGTGCTTTTCCCCAAAGTCTTGAATACTTGCCAAAATCTTGGTGTATGCCAGGAAGATTAAGTCATTATGGGCCCTCATTGCCCTTCCTTTGATAAAATTGATGGTAGAATCATAGGGGTCAGTGTCCATCAAACTGGGGCTACTGAGAACCTGATTGGATAAGAGTCTGGCGGCAACCACAACTCTGTGCATCTAAAAATTCACTGTTCTCTTATTAGTGAAAATGCTGTGGAGTCCCAGTTGGAGACAAACCTGGACCAGGGGCATTCACAAGTCACGTCCCATGATGTCCATCATAAGGGGATGGGCTTTTTTGAAACCAGTTGATGTACAGGCTCCAGTTGGGGTCTTCTTGAGAGGGGGGCCATAATTGGCATGGGCTTGCAGGGTTGCAGCCACAGTGAACTTTGCCAAACCCATTGCGGCTGCAATTTCCCTGAGAGACATAAGCATCCCTTGCTTTTCAACCATTTCAAGAACAATCTCTGGAGTGATCAATTTTCTTCTGCGTCTTGCAGGCTGATTGGCTGAAGAATGGATGTGTTCATTTTGGGAACTGGTCAATGCCATCTGATTGGCTGTTTTAGGATTCTGGGCTCTCTGGGTGACCCCATGGCTCAAATGACTGGTTCTGGATGCCATTGTTGATACGGGATTTGGGTTGGCAGCTGCCTGTGCATGATGGGCAAACAGGGCCATGCTGGAAGTTGCAGGAGAAAGAACACACTCCTGGGTGGTGCTTGCAGAGGGGCCTGTGGGTTGGGAGTGGCCATAGACAGAGGCTTCACTGTTAAGAGACCCAGTGTAGCCCTGCATGATTTTGTTAAGGCCAGGGAACAGCTTGCTTATTTGGTTGTTATTAAAAGAAGACACAATAAACTTTTATTAAAAAACAACCTCAAAAAGAGGAGTGTATATTTTAGTCAATTTCATTGTTAAGTATGCTAATTTTGCAAATATTATGATCTAAATTTTAGCCGTCCTAAACTGCAATAGGGTGATTTTTGAGAATGCCTATGATTCCTAAAAGAATTAGCACAAATCCACTCTAGATCCTTTGACATCCTTTTTGAGATGCCCATAAATTATATTTATTTCAAATTCACCTCATTTTTGATTTGAAATCTGGTCCTTGGATTTGACAATCCCACAATTTCAGATCCGTTAAGTTTTCCATGATGCCTATGATTTGTTTGAAATACAGGAAATCTCAAAGCGTACATTAGAATCTCCCATTTCTGCTTCATGTATCCCACATTTGTTTGCTGAGGTTTGTCTTTTGTTGGTTGATTTATCTGCTCAAGGGATTCGAAGTTTGCCAATCTAACTAAACCAAAAAAGTCAAATGAAATGGTTGATTCCATTAAATATTTTAATTTTCACTCTGCTGAGTTGCCCGCCAAAGTGATTCAAAATTCAGACCAAGGATTCAACAATCCCACATTTTTACCTTCAGGTTCTGAATTTACAGTAGTGCTTGATCCTATCTTTAATCCTGTTAAATAAAAACATGCGCTTTAGAGTAAAAACTTGCCCGTCTGTTGGGTTTAAAGCAATCTATTTCATATGACTAACAAAGTGACTCATTAGAATCTAGCCTATGCTCTTTTAAATCACTCTTGCTTCAATATGGAGTATATCCCATATATTTTTTATCTTAATAGCACTAGAAGGATAAGAACCCTGGCTTTGTTTTGATGGGGTACAGCATGTGTTAGAGTAGAGTGGTAAGCAGCATTATTCAAAGATAGAAGATGTGGATGGAATAAAAAAGTGTCCATTGTTTGGGGAGCAGGGGACCAAATTGGGAGGACGGTTTGAGCATCCTGGCCCCAGGGGTCCTGGGCAGAAGATGGTAAGAAAAATTGTTGTGGCGCAAAGGATCTGCAGAAAGAAATTGGAAGAAGGATCTTGGGAACCGGCATATAGAGCACAGGCCAAGGGGCCACCAAGGAGTCAACGGCAACCTTGGCCATGGAGGAGGCTAAACGCTCAAGGACAGGGGCAAGTAGCCCCTGATGAGCTATCACTTTTTGGAGAACTTTCTTTATTCAAGGGTTAATAAGCTATCTAGAAACAAGTTTCTAGAAGAGAATGAGAAAGTTTTAAGGCAGCATAGGATGGGAGAGCTTTGGTGGTATCTGATTGGCTGATGAGAATATTTTCAGCAGTTTGGAGTCCTGCTGTCAAATTTAACTCAATGATGTCATAATTCAAAAAATTACAGCGACCAGCAGGTCAAGTGCTACCATCCCCTGCCAGAGTATAACATGTAATTTTCTTGTTGTAATTAATTGGCGCAAAGCAGGGTAGTCCAGATTTCCAAGGACTATCTAGGCAACTCCAGCTTTAACCCATTTTTTGTCTATACAACATTTAAATCATTTAGTGTTTTCAAGGGTTTAGCAGCTTTTTGATGCCGGTTTTGAGTGCGGCAAGGATGTATAATTCTCTCCATATGTCCTTCTACCGTAACAGTATGTAAAAGGATTGATCTATCATTGAGTTATTACTTTTTGAAAATCAATCCTTGTAAGGAGCTATTTTTTTAGAATTGAACTATGCTGTGTTATGATTATGGATAGCATGTGTATTAGAAAATGGCATAATTCCTAAGACAATGACCCATGTGTACATCAAAGGGGACCTGGAGCTAAGTTGTTTATGACTCCATGGGGTTTGGGATGTACCCTGGCTGCTTAACTTTGGAGGGGGAGCTTTAAGTTACCCTGTTGAGCTAATCTGCTCATCACCGTTAAAGATCCCTACTGATACGGTGCATGGTTGACACTGGTGTTTGCATCTTGTTCGGGTTTGAGATTGCTTACCGATGGTTTGATCTCGCGTATCTCCACAGCTCTGGGAACTGATGTACGATCCTTGGGAAGCGGTTTGGGCTGGGCTAATGATTCTTTAGCATGGGTTTTATAAAATGACTAGTCTAGCTTGACTTGGATCTCTTAGATCTATAGTTCGTATTGGTAAATCCAAGGCTCGGTAGCTTACAGAATGGAACCCTTGGATTTTTTATTGCGTCAATAGCTGATTTCGGTTTAGGATAGAAGGGCAATGAAATGACCTTGCCCTGGGCAGGCGAATCCACGTAGTGTAAATATATCAGATTAACCGTAGATTCATATCTGGCAGGCATTTTAAGGCTAAACCTTAGAATTTATTGCCATGAGGCTACAAGTTAAAGTATGCAAGAAAGTATTGGACATTAGATGTAAATAAGTTATGAAATTAGGTAGCAGTTTTAAAAACTTGCTGAACTTATGGCTATTATATACCCTAGGGCACCTCGGTTTCCACCGCAAATATAAATTTTAAACTTAGGCTCACTTTTTGAATCATTGCGAATAAAATTATGGAGCCCCGATTCTACCTTAGATCTAAAGTAAAGAGACATGAAAATAATCAAAGCTATAAAAATAAACTATATATACCTACAGACTCACATAACCTATACTTTACTTGATGTGTCACACAGAAAAGGTTGTAGAGCAATTTTATGGACTGCAGGGCAGCGAATTAATTGGAGATGGATCAGTCAATATCCATCTGGCTTTCAGAGGGTTTAGGATCAGCTTCACCCTCGGTTTCAGGCTTAGAATCTTCTTCAGTTGCTTTGGGAGTTTCGGTAACAACAGGCTTGGGTTTGGGTTTGTTGAAAATGGAAGCAGCAAAGGAAGTAATTTCACTCTGTTTAGACTTAAGCTGGGCAACCTTAAGAGAAGGAGTTTCGTGTTTGGGAAGGGCTTCGATGGCAGCCAACTCAGAATCAAGCCAATTTTGAACCTCGGTGTGCTTTGCAGAGACCTTTTGCCTATCTTCTTCAGCGATGTGCTCATATTTATCATCTACGGACGACAACAGAGATGAAACATTGGCAAGTGCTTGTTTAAGTTGCTCAGTGGCGTAAGGCCTTTCAGAAGCCTCACGGAACCGATGGATGACAGGGCTTCCGACTTGGCTGAGCTCTTCGAGCTTAGCAATGTAAACACTCTTGGTAGCATCTTCACCGTCTTCGTATAACCAGTTCTCAGTATCGTTAAGCGTCTTGACATAATCATCCTTAATAGACGCATCAATGTAGTCAACATAGGCGCCGCTAAGCTTGGAACGCATCTCGTAAACGTACTCCTCAAGCGCGTTCTTGGCGTGCTCGGTGTCAAGCACCAATTTATCGGAAGAGTACATGTCATTTTCAGCTTCCTTGAATTTGTCAAGGGCAGTGGAAACGAGAGAAGAAGTAGCACCGACAACGGGAAGTTCATGTCTCTTGATCATCTTCTTGGTTTTCTTGATAGTTTCTTCGGGCTTATCAGGATTGGGTACCTCTTCTTCAGTGATGATTTCCTCAGCAATGTGAGCACTCTCTACGGTCACAATCCCGTGCAGGTCGAGCCTGGCTTTGACTTTGACGGTTGATAGCTCACCCTCAGGAATCGAGGTAACGTCTTTGACGTAGAAAGTACCAATTGTGGGGTTAGTACCAGTAGGGAGCTTCTTGGGGTTAGAGTAGCATGCCTGGAATTCAAAGGGTTCCTTGCGGTAAAAGGTCAAGATCTTTGTGCTGGGGATGGGGTTTTTAGGTGCGAAAACATCAACTTCAGATCCAGCGGAGGTTTCTGAGGTAGGTGTCCAGGTAAACTTGACAGGAAAGTTTTGGATATCTGTAACAGAAAAATCACGCACTTTGAAAATAGGGGATAGAATGGCGCACTGCAGGGCACAGCCACGAGCAACGGCCTCATCTTGGTTAAGGGTGAAGCTTAATTCCTTGCTGAGAAGAGAAGCGATCTTCTCCTTGATGGCAGGGATACGGCTGGAGCCTCCAACCACTTCGACGCTGAAAATTTGATCAGAAGTCCATCCGACCTCGCTCAGCACATCTCCCAGGGGCTTGGCAAGACGGTCTAGCTGATCACCGATCAAGGACTCAAATTCTTCGCGATTCATCATGGCACTGACATCTTTGTCATTCATGATAGACTCGATATTGAGAGGAGCTTGGCTGTTGGCTGACAGAATTTTTTTAAGTTTTTCACAGCCCGTGCGCAGGCGGAAGGTAGCCTTGGCGTTGCTTAAAATATCAAGATTGTATTTTTCCTAAACCATGTGATTGAGATGACGTATTAAATCTAGCCTACCTTGAATACTTGGGCAAAGTGGTTGACCAGCAGCTCATCGATATACCGACCCCCAACTTTGTTATCAAAAGCAGTGGCTTTAATCTAACCCATCATTAGCATAGTAAAAGTAAGCCGGAATACCGTAAGTTGTCCTTTAAGATAAGATACTGCAGCAACGTTATAAGACGAATGTCCGATATCAATAAGAATAACATTTCTTGGGTCTGACTCGGGAAGATCAGTCTTGGTGATACCGTAACCAAGAGCAGCTAAACAAGACTTAGTTTGTGGTAAACCTTTGTTGCTTACATGCTGAAACTTCATTACATGAGACGAAGGCAATTTAAGTTGGCAATTTGGCAAGCATCTAACATAGCGCGGCGCTGCTTGTCGTTGAACCACCCAGGGACAGAAACTACAACATCGGATACAGGAGCTTTTAACTCATTTGCAGCGGTATCACGAAGCTTTCCAAGATACATGGCCATAAGTTGAGTTGCAGAGAAACATTGGGGTTCGCCCTTGTAGTTCACTCTAACACCAACTTCTCCATCGACATCAACTAATTCTTGAGTTGACGAAACGCTTCTCGGTCTCTTGAATCTCAGGGTCATCTAAAGTTCTACCAATAAGGCGTTTAAGAGAGCCAACGGTATTTTTAAAGTTGCTTGTTTCCTAGCCATTTAGAAAAATACAAGAAAAGGCATACCTGGGTTTTGGCAGGTTCACCCAAAGACCTCTGTTTAGGTCCAAATGAAACAAGGGAAGGGGTGTCTCTATTGGAAACCTCATTGGCAATGACATCAATACCACGGTTTCTTGCGACAGCGATGTAAGAGGCCAAGTTGCCAAGATCAATACCTTGACACAAAATAAGAACCGAATATAAACAGACCAAATATTCCTAATACTTACCGACAACAGACATTGTATTAAAATTTGAAAATTTAGAAGTTCAAAGATATAATCCTTGTAAAATCAAAAGTACAATTGAATGCTCTAACCGATCGTAATTATGTCTGACAAGCTTATATCTTGCCACCTAATGAGTTTGCCAAATTTTATTGCCATGCAACAATTTAAATTTTACATTCAGCTATATTCGACCTACTGAAGAATAATTATATAAATTCTAAACCAAAACCACATGGTGATGATATCCTTGGCTCTTCACTGCTGGTTGAAATCACTTGGAAACGTAGCATTTTTTTAATTGGTGGATACCAATCCTGTAGCCTCTTTTCTAGGCAAGTGCTGAAGCTTGTAGTAAGTTCCAGGACATTCTAGCAGATCGGGGATGGCTGTGAGACCCCCCAATATTAGGAGTGAAATTGAGGTCTCAATTCCAATTTTCTTGGTCAACCCAGATGATAATTCAATTTTAAAGATCCCTCCCACCAGCCAAACATTACATCAACAAAGTCTTTCCGAACTAGTTTACATCCAATAATTACAAAGAAGTTTTTAATTATATAATCTAGAAATGCTTCGATCCAGCCCTGGCAAGCTTCCAGCTCTAAGCCAACTTATCCAGAGCGGCGGTTAATATTTAAATATAACAAATATCTCTTTCAAAACGGTGGCCCAGAGCTGGAATTTTGCCAGGGCTGGGCCGAATCAGCCCAGCATAAATCCCGATGTTGGAGACCACAAATTTGATATCGGTCTTATTGAGATAAGCAATTTAGAACCGAAACAGCACCCCAGCCTCTTTTTTGGGGAACTGGATTTTATTAGAGTTCAAAGGCGGCGTTTAAAAACAACAGTTCAACCTGCAGGTATATTAAATTTCGGATAGAACCTAGGTGGTAAACAACTTGAAAATAATTATCTAAAGATCATAAGGTTGGGATTGGTATAGCAAGCTAACAGAAAAACCCAAAAAAAGCCTTAACCCATATATTTGGAGCAGGCTGATGTTCCATCAACCGATTTCCCGTCATTTTGATGGAACTCACTTTAAACCAAAGTTTCTGTTTTATTCCTCTTTTGATTAGCTTAGCTTTACAAATGCTTAGCTTGAGCTAAAAGCCATTTTTAAAGTTCCATAGGCCATTTTCTGACATCTGGCTAAATTTTGATTTTTTACTTAATCTTTTATATGAAAATGACAGGAGAGTCAAAAACGAAATGGAATTCAATACCAATTAAAAACTGACAGATTTTCTGCCATCCCTAATAAATCTGAACTTGCCTCTAACCCACATCAATAAAAATGCAGATCCTTAATTATTTTTAATTTTTCATCTTTGCTTTTATTGTATTGAAGTTTAAGTAAATATCAAAGATTTTTCACAGCAAAATATAATAAACTATAACTTATTCTATCATGTTATTCATAGTGGCATATCAATATTAACAATAGATTCCATTGATTAAAGCTTAATTATAGGGTCTAAACACTAAGTTTTTGGTACCAACTAACCGTTTTTGGCTTTCCAGAGCAGTTCCTCCATCAAACCATAGGATAGGGATCCACTGCTCTGCGCCTCAACCCCCTTAGCCAGCTAATGGTTTTTAGACTAGTCAAATATAAGACCAATCTTTTGCCAACCACAAAATCTGGACCGGAAATCATTAGCATTCCGTTTTCAAGATCAATTGAGCTTTTGAAAGCTTAATTGATTAAAACCCTAAACACCCCAGTACCAAACACCCCAAATTCTACTAGAAAGGCCCCCTCTTGAATTTATCAAACCAACTTGCAACACTACTCCAAACGTATCGATCAAACCCATCTTCAAAAACCAACTTTTGAAGCTAAGAAGAAACAATATCACTTTCAATAGTAAATCTGCAACAATTAACCACAAACCAACTAAAAACAGAACAGATATGACCAAGACAAATAAAAACAGCTAAAAATAAACAGATAAAAATAAAAATAACAACCAAAAAACATATATTTAAGCAAGGATATACTTCTGAAAAGTATAATAAATGTAATAATGGCAAAAATTAAGAAGAGGATGATACTTTATTGATATGGATTAGAGGGCTATATAGTATCACAGGGAGCCACATGTTGTCCATGTATGCCATGGCAGTCATGGGGCTTGTCCAGGTAATGTCCCATTCAGGACTCAAAGAGTTTGTTTACCTCATGCAATATTGGGATGTGGCAGTAATGTCATCTAATACTTGGCAACCAAACTATTTCTTGGTAAAGTGATCCTTAGAGAGGGTGCAAACACAGAAGTTGCTACATTCCCCCTGGGGTGTTGAAAGGCGGAGCCTTAGAAATCTTCTTGAGAGTTTTGGGGATTCAGGCTTGATATTGATCCAGTTTTGTGTTGGAGACAGATAGTTGCAAGTTGTGCTGTTCAGGCCTTGCTTTTCATAGGTGGAGCCGGTCATGATGCATACATTTTAACTCAGTATAAGTGCCAATTTCTTTGATGGGGTAGGTACTGTTGGGCTTGACCTCCATGACAATGCCTGGCCCTTGTAACCCTGGATCCAACTTGTGCTGATTGTGGTTGACAACTCAAATCTTGTCCCTGACTTAGAATATTTCCTGTTGTAGGAGGATTGCTTCTCTCTTGACTCTTTTCTTTTATATGTCCTCTTGGTTCTTCCTAGCGCGCTGTACATTAGAATCACTGTCCTGGTACTTTCTTAGGTATTGGGAAGTGCAGTCTTGCGGTAGTACTAACAAGGGTGGGCTTTTGTCCATAGACAAGTTCATACGGGCTTTTTCCTGTATTACAGTTGACTTTTTTCTACACACCATGAGTGCTGTTGGTAGCATGTCAACCCAGGCTTTTGGATTGTTAGCAGATAAATTACTGAGGGCTTCTACTAGCAAGCCATTTTGTGAGAGAGGGGGGCTAAACTAACTAAGTTTGGCTCCCAATCCGGGGGAAGGATCCATCAGGACACCATCCAGTGCAGGACTGGTATGGCCGCTTGAAGTGGCATCCATAAAGAGGACACAGCAGATATTTGGGGAAAGTAGGAGTCTAAACCCATCAAAACCATGCCACCAAGTAACCAGGGAGTACGCTTGGGTGCAGACTCTTGACTGCCTGAATCCTCCTCTTGGACCTGAGTAACTAGAACCTCTGAGGGAGGAGGAAATGAAGGAGCCAAGCTAGGGGCCATTGAGGGGGCTGATTTGAGGGAAGAGAGCTTGAGGTCATCACAGGTCAAGCTTTTACAACATTCTCACTGGTAACAAAAATTTTCTGAGCCTGTCCAGGGGGCAACAGCGCCCATGTTGGCACTAAAAATGTTGACAGTGTCAAAACCGCAGGCTTGACCCACCAGCAAGGTTCCAAACAAGCGGGTTTGTGACCCGCAATCCAATTATCCGGTCACTTGAAGCCAGACTAGGAAGTCAACTTGCATTACCAAATCCAACAACATGAACAGATGATGATCCCCTACGGTGGATATCTTGTTTTGGAACTTGACTCATTACCAGGATCAAGCCACCCCCTTCTTCCATCCAATCGTGTGATCAACAATCATGTTCCTGCTATCCTTGATTCACATTGACTATATTATTACTATCTCTCAATAAAGATTATTATCTAGCTTCTAAATATTTTTCTCCTTGTACCTCTGCTAAAACAGCACAGTTACAACATTGGTAGCACAGGTAGGTTCTCCATCCTACCTTATCTTGAAAAATTCTGCCTGTTGTCTGCACACGCCACGGCCAACAAAACCTTGACAGAATTATGTCTGGCCTCCCGCCTGAATGGACCCCGTACACTCCTGGTACTGAGATATCCAATGGTTTTGTCCTGTACCAGAATACGGTGATCCCACTACCTGCATTCAACACCATGTCTGCACAAGGCTTCTTCCAGGCTCCCTCCTCCATGCCGTGACCAACCGACAAAAACGCCATGCCAGCCTACGTAGCTCAAAGACTACAAAGCGCCGCCTTGGAGCCTTTCGCCAGGGCCAACAACGACAACGCTGCTGCATGGATCCAGTCCACCCAGAGCAAGCTGGCCCATATGGAATGCCCATAGCAATTCTGGATTGCGGAGATTTCCATCCACCTGACCCATGACGCTGGCACCTGGTGCAACAAGTGGCACAAGGAACACACCGACAAAAACTGGGATACCTTTAAGTAAGACTTTCTTGCAAGATTTGTGCTTAAGGATACAGATCTCATGATAATACACCAAGTGAAGAACCTTACCCAGACGGGTACCGTGAAGCAGCTCACCTATACCTACAAAGAACTCTGACTCCAAGCAATATCTGACATGGCCTTTGAAACCCCAGCCACACACCTCATGTACTATGACACCCTCAAGTTGCATGTGATGAGGCATGTGAACCTGGACCAGGTGACCAACCTGCAAAGCCTGTATCACAAAGCAGAGAAAGTGGAACAAACCTCCAACACACTTCATAAGACACAAACTGGGAAACAAGAGAAACCTAAGGATTCCCATCCCGCCGGCGCTCCACTCAACCACCCCCGGAAACAACGGGAACAACACAAACCATAAACCCACAGGTTCAAATGGACATGGAAGTGGGAACAATGGCCAGTCAAACCGTACCCATTTCTGTGTCACCGCCACACAAGGTAATCAAGATGAGGGAAAAGCCTGGGGAGAGCACTAAGCAAGCCAAGCTCTCCCCATGCAACTCCTGACTCGCCCAATGATGAGTACCAACCTAAGGACGTGGACCAATGCCCAATGATCCAAGTGCCCTTGGAGGACCTGTTACTGTACACCATTGCCAGACATCCCAATAAACTGATGTCCTATTCTTTCCGCTTTCACAGTTACACAGGCTCAGCACTCCTGGATTGGGGTGCAGATCAAACCCTAGTCAACAGCAGCTTTGTGGACAAGTTCAAGCTGGCCACTAATCCTTCACAGATTAAAAACGTGGTCCTGGCTGATGAACACCACATTGCTATTATAAGGGAAACTTCCCCCTTCTCTGTCATGCTTGAGAACTTACACTCCACCATCCAAGGTCCTGTCATTGACTTCCCAAAGTTTGACATTGTACTGGGGCTAGACTGGTTACAAAAAAAATCCTCACATAGACTGGGAAACCTCAGTGTTGACCATCAAGCGTGAGGGTGTCAACCAACAGATCTACCCTGACTCTGTGGACCAGCTCCTACACAACCACATCTTTGTGCCCATCACAGAGACCCTAGACAAAAAGGAAAGCCTGAAAGCAATTGACTGGGACTCCTGCCAGTATGAGATCATACACTTCAGAGATCACCAGGATACTTCCAAGCCTCAGGACTGCAAAATTGTGGCCCACCATTCAGAAATCTTCAAGTAAGCGCTACCTGGGCTGCCCCCTGAAAAAACACATTCAACACTCCATCCAACTCAAAGGAGCTGTACCCAAAGCACGTCCTATCTACCAGTTGACCCTAAACAAAGACAACACCCTACATGCCTACCTCAAGGAAGCGTTGGAGAAAGGACTTATCTGCCCCTCACAGTCTCTCTTTGGGGCCGCCATATTCTTTGTGGCCAAGAATTTGGTACCTTACGTCTGGTCACAGACTACCAATCCCTAAATGAAGTTACCATCAAGAATTGTTACCCACTACCACTGATTGATGATCTCTTTGATGCCCTAGGAGGAGCCACAGTCTTCTCCAAGATTGATCTGACTGCAGGCTATAACCAGATTTGCATCAAGGAGGAAGACATCCCCAAAACAGCCTTCCACACTAAATATGGCTCATACAAATGTGTGGTGCTCAACTTTGGCATGACAAGCGCACCTTCCACCTTTGTGACCTTCATGAACAAAGTATTTGCACCACACATAGGCAAGCATGCACTAGTCTACCTAGACAACATCATTGTATACAGCCCCTTGGTGGAACAACACCACAAGGACCTAGAGGCAGTCTTTGCCGCCTTGGAATGACACAAACTGTTGGCCAAACCTTTCAAGTGCCAGTTCTTCTGCGAGCAACTACCCTTCCTGGGACACATTGTCTCAAAGAACAGCATCAAATATGACAGTCAAAAGATACAGGCCATCTGTAATATGCCGCCACCCAAGGATAAGTTGGAACTCTTCACCTTCTTGGGGATGGTGGCCTATGTACACCGCTTCATACCTGACTGTGGCATTTTGACTGCCCCTTATCTGCCATAACAGGCATCAAATCCAGGTTTGTGTGGACCCCCCAAAGTATCACTGTTTTAGACGCCTCAAAGAGAAGCTCACAACAGCTCTCATCCTGCAATAACCCAAACACAATGGGGAATACCAAATGGAAACTGACGCCTCAGATGCATCCATTGGGGGAGTACTACAAATCAAAAATAATGATAGTGACTTCTTGCCCATAGCTTATGAATCACAAAAATTGACATATGACAAATGTAAATACCCTATCCACGACAAGGAACTGTTGGCTATAGTGCACTGTCTAGTCAAATGGCGCTGTTACCTAGAATGGCAGGAAGAATTCACAGAATTAACTGACCACAAGTTGCTCATATATTTCAAAACTCAAGCAAATCTGTCTCGCCGCCAAACCCGCTGGATAGAGCTCTTGGAGAGATTCAACATGCGTATACAGTACAAACCTGGGGCCAAGCTCGCCATGGCGGACGCCCTCTCCCATCTGTATGTCTGTGCCTCAAGGGGGGAAATGGGCTCAACCCAGACTGGCCTCTCTTAGTACTATAGACAAAGGACAAGGGTTTCCCCCCTGGCACAACTGACAATAAAAGAAACAGTTATTAAAAACAAACACCTATTTGCTGACATATACAGGACCCTACACAGAAAAATGTCTGATGGCACAACCACTTCCTAAATTCCTACGCACCAGCAAGTGGACATCATCCTACACTATCACAGAGACCTCAGACATACCAAGAGCCAAAACCTATAGGAATCCCTTAAACACAAGGCCTGGTGGCCAACCTCTTATTGAAATGTTCAAGAAATCCTAGATCAATGTGAGGTATGCAAAAAGTTTGCCAAAAGCAAAACCCCTCCAAAGTCAGTACTTCCCATCCACACACAACTACCCTTCAAGGTATGAGCTCTTGACATTGTTGGCCCCATGCCAGGGAAACACAACAATAAGAAATACATCATCACCACCATTGGCTTTGCTACAATATGGCCAGTAGCCCAAGCAGTAAGGGCGCACACTGGCAACATCGTACAACAATTTATTGGCAAGGAGATAATCAGCAAGTTTGGAAAGCCAGAACTCCTGATAACTGATGGAGGAAAAGAATTAACCTCCAAAACCACCAACATATACCTTGCAAAAATGGGGTCAAACACACCGTAACAACACCATACCACCCACAGGTCAATGGACGTGTAGAGCAGCTTAATGGCAGTCTTGTGTAAGCCTTAGCCAAGCTCACCACCAGGAGACCTGAAGACTGGTATAAACAGCTACCAACTTCACTACTTGTGTGCCAAACCTATGTGAACAGATCCTCCGGAAAAAGCCCATTTGAGTTGGTATACGGCACACAGCCAAATATCATTCAAGCATTGCCATGACCCAAACTGGAAATCCCAAGTAAAGTCCCCCTCTCTCAGACCCTCAAGTGATAGAGGCCAACAGCAAGCAAACAGAAAAGGAAAATGAACGTCTGCAAAAAACCTTTGTCACCATCTAAGATAGACATGAAGTTGGGGACAAAGTTTGGGTCATGAACGTTGATAAAAGCAAACTACAACCCAAGAAAGTAGGGCCAGCATTCATTCTAAAGGTAAACAACAATAACACTTACCTTGCGCAAGGACTCAGGAAGCGTAAGCAAGACAAGACCCTATACCACAATTGCCTGAGACCCTGCAAAGCAAGACAAAAACAACAAGAAACCACCCTGCCTGCCACAGAACAACAATTAGTCCAGTACAGCGCCCAGGCTCCTGACAACCTCCCTGACAACCTGCTCCCAGAGGAGGCCAACCTTCAGTTGGGTGTGTGTGTGTCAAAACTGCAGGCTCAACCCGCCAGCAAGGTTCCAAACAAGCAGGTTTGCGACCCACAATCAGATTATCCGGTTGCTTGAAGCTAGACTAGGAAGTCAACTCAAATTACCAAATCCAACAACATAAACAGATGATGATCCCCTACAGTGGATACCTTGTTTTGGCGCTTGACTCATTACCAGGGTCAAGCCACCCCCTTCTTCCATCCAACTGTGTGATCAACAATCATGTTCCTGCTATCCTTGATTCACATTGACTATATAATCACTATCTCTCAATAAAGATTATTATCTAGCTTCTAAATATTTTTCCCCTTGTAACTCTTCTAAAAAAGCACAGTTACAACAACAGTGATCATGTTGACACTATGTCAACATGGCCACTGTTGACTCAAAACTCTTAATCTCCTATATTTTTTGCTAGTTGCGCTAGCTTAATTCTTTTTAAAGCCTTCAGGGGTGCAAACCCAGAAAACACAACAAAATTGTGGCCATTTTGACATGATTTAATATTAATCTTAATGAAAAACTTGTTTTAAACAGATTTTTTCTTTACATTTACTAATAAAAATTAGTTTATTTTTTTATTTGTTTTCACAACGTAAAAGTGTCAATATTGACACTTTTTAAGCCAAACTTATTTTTAATAACAAAACTGAAACATCTATAGCAAAAAAATTAAGTGTGCATTTAAAATTTTATTTTATTTTTCAATATATAGAAAAAGACATTGCACACACAGTAAATTGTTAAAATGTTCATCTTATAAATATATACATGGCACTTATTCTGGCTTTAGTATCATAAATGGATTGGTGGCTAACAACAATCCAATAATTTAAGCATGAATTACTATGTAAGTTACTCTAGAATTTATTATTGAAAATAATGTAAACCCTCAGAAATGTTGTCTATTTGCTTGTGATCATCTGCCAGGGTGGATTTAAGCAAATTAGAGTGGCACAATTAAGCTTAAATTAATATGCCACCTCATATAAAAAATGTTGTAAGTGATGTTGTCAACACTTTACCCTTTTCATTATCTACCAACAACTTATTAACAACTTCTTATATATGCAATGATAAAATATCATATTCTCACCCCCAAAATGTTATATTTAATAAAGAAATACTTAACTTTGATTCTTTTTTAATTTATTTCTATATGTTTTTATTTTATTTTATTATGTGAACAAAATCACACAGAAAACAGTAAATATTTGCTAGACCGTGTAAATTTAATTAAGTGTACTATGAAAAAACATAGTAAATTCTCAAAAAATATTGACAGTGACAATGTCATCAAAAATAATGACTACAATTTTTTTATTGACAGTGAGAATTCAGCTTTTTTACTAATTGTCACTCATAATGTTGACACTTTTCATTTCTCACATATAAAACTTTATGTTTTACATAATAAAGTCATCTGATTTTTTGATATGTTGTATTTTTACCTTTTCTCTTTTATATATTTATTTTTAATTTTTAAAATAAAATCTATATCTAAATATAATACTTTTACATATTTCTCTCAACTTTTAACTTGTTATTTATAACTTTAATAAAATAAGAACTATACAAGTATTTTTTACCTTTTAAATGCCAATAAAAGCCATAAAAAGTTTACTTTTTATATATTATGTTTTTTAAGTTGTTTTGTTTGTTTTTAAATACATTGTTTTATTTTAAACCCCTTTACTTATTATTTTAGGACAATAACATCTCAAACAACCAAAGAGTATCAAGTGTCCCTCCAAGCCCACCAAAGCCACCAAGAAGAAGCCTGTCTCATCAAAGAAGGCCACTCCCAAGCCCTTCCCAAAGCTCTCCTTTGAGCCCTCTCCTGAAAAGAGCCCCACTCACTCCACTGGGGGAGAGGAAACTAATGGTTCCCTTACAGATCACAGTTTCTACAACTTGGCTTCAGACAAGGAGCCTACCAAGAAGTAGTGCCAGACCAAAAAGACCCCCCAAGGATAAGTCTCCTGCACATGAGGAGCACAAAGATAAGCCCTCTTCTGCTTCCCCCCACCACCAAACTACCCCCTTCAAGTTCATATGGAAATGATACAAAGCCCTGCCCTGATTATTTCCTTGGCTTCCACCATGCTCCTGCTGGCCTATGGAACCCTCTGTTGGCCCACAATATCTGCAATGCTGACGGGAAGTTTAAGGTTCCTTATTTCCTACCAAAGTTTTTTCCCATCATGAGTGTCAAAGGTGGGCCAGCCATGGTGGCAAACGGTTACATCTTCTCATGCAATAATGCCAACCAGGGCTTCAAGAGCCGGCACTATACCTGTGAGGACCGCTCCTGCCCAGTGCGGCTTAATGCTGAGTGCTGGGACTTGGTAAAAATCATCAAGGGTGAGCACACTTGTGTGATGCCTAACACAACCATTGCCCGCCTTCTCATATGGTATCTGGTGCAGGTCATGCCCACCTCAAAGGACCTTTCCCTGATACAGCTAGCCGTGCTTGTGTGCAAGTACCTCTCCCCCACCAACCTTAAGAGGGTGCCAACCCACACCCAGTTGGTCAAGTTTGTGAGTGATAGGCGCCAAGTCTCAAACCCCCTGGCCAAGAGCGCCACCACCATCGAAGACCTGGTCCTTTCCAATGCTCTCAAGAAAACCAAGGATGGAGAGATGCTCCTGCTTCATGACAATGGGCAGGAAGTGGAGGATAGAATCATTGCCTACACCACAACCCAAAACCTGGAGCAGCTCAATACTGCTACCACCTGGATATTTGATGGCACATTTGCAACCTGCCCAACCATCTTCAAGCAGCTTTGGGTCCTGCATGGGCAGTTCAATGACCAGGTCATCCCCCCTGTGTTCTTCCTCCTGCCTGGTTCCAAGACAGAAGTCTACACCAGAGCATTCAAAATTGTCCAGGATATTTTGAGCTCCCTTCCCACCAACCAGCTCCCCCCTCCCACTCACGCCACCAGAGAGAACCCTTCCTCCAGTGAGAAGGATGAGTCCACCCTAGCTACAGAGCAGCTAGCTCATGCACGCTCACTTGGGCCAAAGATGATCATAATGGACTTCAAGCAAGCTCAGTTCAGAGCCTTTAAGGCCACCTTCAATGAAAAAGTACAGGGCTTCTTCTTCCATTTTAGGCAGTCCCCCATCAAGAATCTCAAGAGTGAGAAGGAGCTTTTTGACAAGTATCTTAATGATGGTAAAGGGAAGTGCCGCTTTTCCATCACCCAGTTTACTGCCTTGGCTTTTGTGTGGCAAGAGCATACTGGGCTTGGCTTTGAGGTCCTCCCAGAGGATGCTTATATGAAGAAGCACTCCAACATTTTCAAGGGTTACCTTGAGTACTTTGAAAAGCAATGGATAGGCAAGAAGATGACTGCCTGGAGAGGAAAGAGCGGGGCCAATGTCCCTTGGAATTGCCAGGGCGCCTGCCTCAAGGGGGAGATGAAGACCACCTCCAGCCTTGAGGTTTGGCACAAGCACTTGAAGACCAAGTTTGGGTCCAACCCCAAATACAACAAGTTCTTTGCCAAGCTACAGGAGGAGCAGGCCAGAAATGTCTTCAAGTTTTGCAACCTGGCCAACCAGGTGGCCCCCAAGAAGAAGAGTAAAGATCAGGAGTACCAGGAGGCAGTGCAAAAGGTGGTGAAGAAGAAGTATAAGGTGACAGAAATCAAAAAATACCTTGAAGATGTCGCAACTGCTCTTGCTGGTGGGTTCAATTAGCCAAATAAACTTTGCTTTGCCTGGATTGTTTTTACTTTTGGATTTTTATATTTTTAATTTTTTTGGATATTAATAATCTTTTTAAGTATAAATGTTAAGTTTCAGATACAGTTTCAATGTGGTTTTGTAAGAAATATCTTATATTTTGTTAATTTATCTTTAAGGCATGAGATTTTTTCAGTTGTGCTTATATAAAGTATAATAAATTTAAATTATAATTTTTTATATTTTGTAGTTATTTTGATATATAAAATATCTTTATTTTTGGTTCATTGAAATTTTAATTTTTATGGGAATAAAAAATAATTTTATAATAAAGAGTGTAATTTACATAGTAAATTGAAAAATAGTTGCTTATATCTCCTTATTTTTATTACTTATAGTAATTTTTTATTGCATTTTTGAACTTTCTGGGGATCAATATAGTATAATATAGTATTTAAAAATATATTTTTTATATTAAAAATGTTCAGGGTAAAGTGTGCCGTTACTTAAAAAAGTGTCAATATCCAGGAGACGACATTATGTAAAACCGGGTTGTCATTTTACTATAATGTCAACATTAAAAGTGTCAGCATGGCCACTGTCAACATTTTTAGTGTCAACATGGGCGCTGTTGCTGTCCAGTGAGGTTCTCAAAAATATGCACAAATTGACTGGGGTTGCTCTTAACATGGTGGAAGGTATGGGAAACACGACTCCAATGATCTGGAGAGGTGGTCCATATCATCACCAAGGCAGGAGCCAGGTTGGAAGCCACAAACTTCAGGAAAGAGTTTAACATTTACAAACTGAGAAATAGCTCAAGAAAACCAGGTTTGCGGAGGCTATTTTTTACAGGACCAAAGAAAAGGAAGATCCTGGCAGTATGACACCTGCTGAGGGATTTTTCAAAGTACAGGAGGTAGCAAATACAAGCTATACACTTAGTTAAACAACATGAGGTACTTTTTGAAATGTATATGTAGTATAGGGGACGGCAAAGCAAACATGAGATAAATTCAAACTTAAAGTAAGTATATATAAAGCTTTATATACAAAATTCAAAGCTTGAACTAGGTTTTCAGAAGCAGGAGAGGTAAGCAGTCTTGTTAGCACTAACTTTAACTCTAGAGGCTTCAAAAAGGACGCCAGGAACCAATGGAAGGATGAGAAGGTAATGAATATTAAAGTGAATTCTAAAAAAGCCAGGAAAACAAAGAGGGCCAAGAAAACCCAAAATTCAAACTGATTTTTTAAAAAAGTATAAACTTTAATTGATAGAATGAGCAAGCAGGGGACCAAAAGTCCCCTGTCTTGCTTTAAAGAAAACCAATTTGAATTTGAAGGTCAGCTGACCTCAGCCAGTCATTTGATTGAGTGAGATAGAAATTTTGCCAGTAATTTCAGGGAGCTTGGATGGTTGATCATCAATTTCCAACCTAACCTCTGATTGGCTAGTGCCTAAAGAACATTTCAGGATGCCATTAATTCCAGTTGAAATGTATTTTGTTGAAGTAACCAAAGTGTGACCTGATTGTTTGGACTTAATTAATTTTAAATGCAGACAAGCCCAAGACAAAAATAGTCCAAATTAATCAGAGATTACTCCCAAGTGGGAACAGAGTTCAAAAAATCAGTATTCACCACCTGGAAAGGTTATGCCAACACAAATCTCTCATCATTTGTATGGGCTAAATCCTCAAGGGAATTAAGGGGCTTGGCTGGCTTCTGAGCAGATCTTTTTGTGCAACACGGAAAGATTGTCCTATCCAAGGCTAAAGGGGGGAGTGACTTTACATATTTAGTCTTTCAACTCTTCTGTTTGTCTGTGGGGAATAGGGGCTGACTATGGTGTGTTTTATTCTATTCTTGGCAAGGTAAATATTAGTGTCAATGGCTTTAAGTTTTCTTCCTCCATCTGTGATTAGGAGTTCAGGTTTCCCAAACTTTTCTATGATTTATTTGCCAATAAATTGTCTTATATCATTTTCTTTATGTTCTTTTGTAGCTTGTGCTATAGGACACCTAGTTGCATGGTCAATAGCTGTGATAATGTACTTTTTGCTTTTGTTGTTGCCAGGCATTGATCCCAAAATATCCAGTGACCACACTTTGAAAGGTTGGGTGATTGGCACTGGTATTACTGACTTGAGAGGTACCTTGGAGTGTGCGTACTTTTCACATAATTTGCATTGTCTGAGCATCTCTCTGATGTCATACAGCATGTTGAGCCACCAGTAGTAATTCTCAAGTTATTCATGCAATTTACTGCTACATGTGTGTCCCAGATCTCTGTGGTATCAAAGGATGGTGGCAATCTTTTATATTGAAGGGACATAGGGTACAGTATTGCCACTTGATAGTATGCAGTGTTGAGTACCATATACATTTTTGAACAGATGTTTGTTCTTGAGGACTTTCTCTTGGATTTCCATTGATGTTACAGGTGGAAACCCCTTTTGGAGATTTATTATTAAATTGGACCAATTGGGGTCACCATCAGTGCATAGAAGATGTTTAAAGTATAGCCTTGACAGGGTGTCTGCAGTGAGCATTTCTTTGCCTGGTTTGTATTCAATTATTATGGGGTGCCTTTTTATAAAGCTCATCCATCCAGCTTGTTGTCTAGATAGATGTTGTTGAGTCTTAAACAATACCAGTGTTTTGTGGATGGTTAACACTTGAATATCTGTGCATCTTCCAGATAGCACTGCCACTTCATTAAGCAGTAGACAATGACTATCAGTTCTTTCACATGTATTGGATATCTTTGCTAACCATCAGACAAATTACTGGATTCATATGCTACAGAGAGGAAGTCCTTTTCTGAAGTTTGAATTTGGAGTACTCCTCCTATTGTGTAATTGGACGTGTCAGTTTCTAGTTTATATACTCCTTCACAATTTGGATATTGTAAGATAGGGGCAGTGACCATACATTCTTTCAACTATCAGAAATGTTGATCTCTCAACGGTGTCAATAAATTTTTTGTTGTATTGTCTATGATTGTAGATAAGGGGGCCTTAAAGGCGCCCCAGTCAGAGATGAATCTTGACATAGGTTAACATGCCTAGGAATGTACAAAGTTTGCTCTTATTTTGTGGTGCTGCCATATTGGTTATTGCTCATATCTTTTCTGGGTCTGGTTTTACTCCATCCTTTCTAATAATGTGTCCAAAAAATGGGAGTTTTGCTGAGAAGAAGTCACATTTTGAGGATTTGGATATGAGATGCTTTTCTTGAAGAATGTGGAGGATCAGGCAAACGTCTTTCCAGTGTTGTTCTATAGTTGGGCTGTAGATTATTATGTTGTCCAGGTAGATGATTGCTTTTTTTCTGATGTGTTCTTTGAAAACCTTGTTTGTGAAGGTCACAAAGGTACTGGGAGTATTTTTCATACCAAAGTTGAGTACTATACATTTGAATGAGCCATATTTGGTTCTGAATGCTGTCTCTGGGATTTCTTCAGGATTAACACAGATTTGATGATATCCTGCTGTTAAAGCAACTTTTTTGAAGAAGTGTGATCCTCCTAGAGAATCAAAGAGGTTGTCAATCAGGGGCAGGGGATACCTGCTCTTAATTGTGACTTAATTGAGTGCTCTGTAATCAATAAAAAGGCATATGCCTCCATTCTTTTAGCCACAATGAAGACAGATGCACCAAAGGCAGACTTTGATGGTCAAATGAGCCTCTTTTCTAGGCATTTGTCCAGATATTCTTTTAGGGTGTTGTTTTCTTGTGGTGTTAATTGGTAGATAGGGTATGCCTTAGGAACAATTTATTTTAGGTCAATTCTGTGCTGGATGCCTCTTTCAGGTGGTGTGAGATTAGGATTATTGGCCACAAATGATCAGGCTAATTGTTGCACACAGATATTTATCAGTTACACGCCATATTATCATCTGGTTATCAATTCATTAAGTGTGGTAATTATACGCTGTATAATCATTAGTTTATCATAATTGATATAACAATTATACACCATGTAATTTTTAGTTTATTATGATAGATGCAACAATTATATACCTATTATCACAGATCATCATTCCAATGTGTAGTGATAATACACCATATATTACTAGTTCAGTATAAATGATATACCAATTATACACCATAAAGTCACAAGCCAATATAGTGATTATCAGTGACTGCACACTGTGTAATCACTAGATCATCCATTGTATATCTCTCTTTCTATCCTACTGGACGTTGTATTAACTCAGCCCCACCCAGCCTGATGGGTGTATATGAGTATATCAAACAAGTGATGCACATATGGCTAGGAAATACCAAGTTCAGATTAGCATCACACATCCTATAATAGGTTCCTTATTGGTCTGGGTCAGCATTACACAGTGGATAATCCACAAGTCAATATTGGATTGAGCCAGCTATTATACGGCGTATAATCCCCAATTTGAACCATTGTATTAATAAGCAGAAGGCTTGCCAGCCAGAAAAAAATAACTGATCAAGCCCTGGAAATGGAATACATGAATTCTATTTTCCAATGTAGAAGGACTGAACAGGGATCATTTCTAAGTGTCAACCAAATACGGCGTAGTTTCCTAATGCAATAATAGTGTAAGGAATTCCATACCTTACACAAATACAAAGACAAACATAATGATTCTGGACAAACCTCAAAACCAGGAAACTGCATTTTTAAATGCAGATTTAAAAACTAAGTTAGATAACAGAACTATTAATTTAATTGAGCCAAAAACACATTTGAAATTGATAAACAAATGTGTTTTAAGCAAAAACAAGCACAGAAGCAAAAAAAATTATAAAAACTCAGAACAATATATAAATTCCACTTTAAAACTGGAAATTGAGGCTTCAAACAACCATTCCAACAACTGTAACAAATCAGCATTAAATTTTGGCTCCAAAAACCATAGTACAGCCAATCAATCACAAATTAAATGTGTAAACTGCCCAATCCAGACCTTCAGGGACCTAGAAGGCCAATAAAACCCAGAGGACTACCCAAGCCACTGCAATACTGTACATCCAGCTCCAGATACCATCCCCAACCTAAGTGAGGTACAATACAATATTCCAACATTCCTCTTCTTGCATTGCAGGCTGCAGCTTGCTGCAGGCCTGCAAGGCAATACTTCTACCCCACACTTGCAGGTTGGCCTGGTAAACTCTATGATCCATTCCCAAAATTATTTCAGTATTTAAACTGAACATTTTCCCTTGAGCTAAGTGCTCCAACAATTTCTTATTTTCTATCAACCCAATAAATCTATATTCTCAATTCTAAACACTTGATTAGTAGATTCTAAAGGTTCCCCCCAACAACATGAAGTTCATCTTCCTTGTATGGATTTTGTGTGTATTAATCAATTATGGGCAAGCAAATGTTAACTTCAAAAACCCTGAACCAACTCCTACTGACAAATCTGAAGACTCAATTTGGTATTGTTTTGGCCCGCGTTGAAGACATGCCCCTTATGTTGAAACAGCTCAATTTCCACCAATCATCCACCCCAAGGCCCCCTGGTTGGTCTTGGGGTACACCAGTGTCTATTATCTTCTCAATTACTTCACTCCCTTCTTGGAAAGATTCTGTCTATTTGATCACCCTCTACACATGCTAATGATAAGAATTCCAGTAGGTTCCACTCTGATCAAATTCAACTTGGGAGCTCTTCTCCATTCAATTGGGGAAAGGCTTCCCAAGGAGTGGATCCCTGACAGTTTGTTGGAGCCCCTACTGAACCACCTTATGGATGGTCCAGGACAATATTTTACCTATGAATTTATCTTCTATGTGGCACTCATCAAATGTGTTGCCCTCATAATTGTTACCTTCACCATCAGCTTCACTGTATACAAGATTCTGTCCCTCTTTTGAAAACCAACCACCTCAGAACCAATGGTCCCCAGAACCAGCAACCAGGTCCAAACCGTAGTCCTGAACACCCTATCCGCCGTCGCCCTAGGAGATAATGAAGGAAACAAGATCCTGATGCTGCTGGCCTTCTCCAAGTCCCTGTTCAAAACCTCACCGGAAAAATTTACCACTGACACACAGAAAGTGCATCATGTGGCATTAAAGCTTACTGGTAAGTCTTGCCTTTGGTACACCAAAGCAACCCTACAAGGAGAAGATCTCCTCAACAACTATGACCAGTTCTGTGACGCCCTCTTAGCTATAGTATCCCCTGCTTCAAACCCCAACCAGTTAAGAGACCAAATCTCCACCCTCTACCAAGGAAGAATGTCAGCCCAAGATTACACCAAAGAATTTAACTGCCTCAGGAATGCCATTGGGATGAGCGATGACAAAGCCTGCTACCTGTTCCGTAAAAAACTCTCCTTTGAACTGAAGAAATTCCTTGCCCATCATGAGTTGCCAATCAAGTTTGACTCCATGGTCAAGGAAGTAATCAAGTGGTCTGCCAAGGTGAAGCAGCTTCTGTCTTGGGCCAAACCCCAGAATTATGCCTCCTTGCCTGCAAACGTTATCAAGGAGAACAGAAACCCCCTTCAAAGGTCCAAGGAGAGATCCCCAAAAGACTGATCCCCAAGGAGAGGGGAGGATACCAACTCTCAACAGAAGAGAAACAACGTCAAACTCAACTTGGACTCTGTATGTATTGTGGCAAAGCGGGACATTCAGCCAAGGATTGTCAAGCCTTGGCCAAGGTACAACCTCCTATTTCTCTTCTAGCCAGTTCTTCCAATAAAGAACCCTCTCAATCTTATGCTCTATTACCAGTCAAGCTAGGTTCTTCTAAAACCTCTCAGGAAGTAAAGGCCTTACTGGACACGGGCG
>QTSX02000378.1:0-38297 GCA_014839935.2 Entomophthora muscae
TATTAAATTTGTAATGAGCTAAAGCAAAAGAGGTATTTATTCCATTTGGGTCCATCAGTTTATTCCTATTTAATGATTTTTTATTATATTTGGTTCTAAAAAGGCACTCTGATGGACCACACTGAGAGCTATGTTGCAGGGGAGGGCTAGGTTTGGCTAAATAAAGTTTGGTTATCTAAGAGAGATAAATGGTTGTTGTTTTGTTGATTTTCTCAGCCTCTTTGGTTGGGGATGATTTTTTATGCCTTGGGGTGTTAGTAAGGTGGCCCTTTATTAGTGCTTTGAAAAGATAAGCGTTGCCCTGGGATGGATATACAGAGGGGTATAGTCATTCTTAGACCAACTGGGGTAAGGATACAGCTGGGGTTCTTTCCTGGGAGGAATGTGGTTAGGTAGCATTGAAATACTGATACCAACTGGGGTGGTAATACAGCAAGGCTACTTTACCTGAGCAGGAGGTAAGGTTTCTCTCTCTATGACTTCAAAGTAGCTTTAAAGAGGCCTTAAAGTTGCTGGGTAATCATAGATAGCCCAGAACCATCATTAGGGTGGCTGTCCAGAGAAACAGCTGCAGAATGTCAGGACTGAGAATTTAAGTCTCAACTGATATTTCCTATTTTGTTGATATTTATGCCAAGACTTCTGTTTGTTTGTTTGTTTCTCCTTTACCATCTTTGGTCGCCTATATTTCCGTGAATACTGAACCATTTCAGCCCAAACTGGTGTCAGCCAAAAGCCCTCAATTCCAGCTTTCAGAATCTTACTCCTGACAATATACTTCCAATTCAAAATTATGAGTTAATCTCACTTAAACATAATTCCCCTATCATCTCCTTTTCATAGAATTGGGTATAAAAACCCTCACAGTTCTATTATTCCAAGAAATTCAATCTCCTCCTGTTTAGGCTCATCAATAAACTATTGTCTCAATCCTAGCTGTATCTCTTGTATCCTTGGGAAATAGTAATTTGTTGGTGATGGTTGAGCACAGGCTTTGATACAACTGCAGCTGTTGTTGAAAAAGTCTGAAGTCTTACACAGAACTTAATGATTTGGAGGTTTCTGGGAAGTGAAGTTGGTTACTTTGCACCTGAAAGCCCAAATTAACCACTTGGGTAAGAACAGGGGTGTGGCATTAAGAAATGCCTGCCTCTGAAGGCCTAGGTGGAAGACACTGATGGGGGCCCAAAAGCAAGGCCTAGGTGAAGGACACTGATGAGGCCCAGGAAGACACTTAATGGATATGCTAGGTGCTCATCTATTAGTATATTTTTGGAACGGTTAGGAAAAATGTTAAGGAAGGTGCTTCAACATTTCTTTGAAGCAAGCCACTTGGAAAGCAAAAGGCAAGACAATTCTGTGAAACACTTTGCCTCAATTTTGCTACAGACTTGAAATCAAAAATGTTGAAGACATTACAGAGAAGCAATTCTCTTAGCAATTCCCCATAGAAAACAGTCAATTTCAAGCACAGCAAAATTTTGAAGAAAACAGGGAAATTGTTTGGGATGTGAGGCACAAATTGTCAACCTTAATCTGTGAAATGTTGGTTCCTATTCAAGTCTTGGCAAAACCATGGAGTAAAATGCTTCAAATGTTTGATGATAAACGTTGATGGGATTGGGTGTGTTTAAGGCTTAATATAATGATGATTTTTCAATAGTGGAATAACCTAAAGCTTAGTTAATATATTCAGAAACAGCAGGATAAAGCCTTGGGATTAGATTGAGTAGGTTCAAAAGATTATTCTATTATAGAAAAGTGAGAGCACAGAATAGTTTAAGCCTTTGAAAGAACCAGCCTAAAGGGTGTTGGCCTAAGACAAGGGGACTATATAAAGGTGATTGTCTGGACAGGGGCTAAGGAAAAAGATGACTACTGGAAGATCTTAAGTTTGAAAAAATCTTAGGCTTCAAACTTGAACTTCATCCACAGAGCAATGAAGTAGTTGGTGGTTTCACAAAACATTTCTAAAGAAGCAGCTGGTCCAGAAGTCTACAAAAAATTGCATTTAAGAAGATTTCTAATAGGATCTTTTCACTATTAAATAAAGACTTTCACAACTCCTATATATTTATAAGCATTGTGGCTATAGAATCTTTCTATCACATCTTGTACCCAAGTGTTGGGCAAGAAAAACAGTACATATAGCTCTGTATGAATTTTTCTAGAAACCCAACACCTGGTGAAGAATGGAAAATATTAATAAGAGGATTAATGCTTAAAGCAAGAGGACAAGAGTTCCTTGTCAGTGTGTTCACTACCCTCTTCCAAGATCTTTACACTTCTAAGGAAGGGCATACCCAGACATATGTCATGATGCATAGTGTAGAGTTCAGGATGCTAATAGAAAAAGCGCTAGAGGAGTTTTCAGGGCAATAGGCACAGTACAATGTGCTGGGATTAGAACTCAGTCACTTGAAAAATGACACCTCAACCCATTCAGTCCCAGGCTTTGATCTAGGACACCCAAAAGCAACCTTCCAGGAGCAGGAGCATCACAGATGCCATATTTTCAAGAAGCAGCTTTTAAGCCAATTTTAATTGGTTTAATTTTAGAAACTAAGTTAAGATATCAATTTTTAAATAATAAGCTGTTTATAACTTTTTCATGCTATCTCAATTTCATATATTATCCTTGTTTAAAGTTAAAATTTTCATATGCAAGGAAAGTTTTAGAAGGATCAACAATGAGAAAATCAATTGGGGAAAGATAATCAACAAAAAATTTCATGCCCCAAAGTCTGAGCTCTTTTGAAATCATTGGGGAAAACTCCCCGCCAATTAATTTTTTGGAATTCTTTCAATACACTTCTTGGCCACGGGAAGCAATAGCAATTAAAAATTACTTTCTATAGTGCTCATGTCAAAACAGCGGGGTCAACCCCCTGCAAATTTCTGCGCAAGAGACACTGTGCTACTCAAACCGGCTTTCTGTCATAAATATTCCTGAAACTAGCCAAATTTCTACTATTGTTCTAATTTGGCACAAGAAAGAAATTTTGGAATCAAACAATCCTCAATATAGTTGGGATTTTCCATCCCTGAAATGAGAAAATAAAATTATGAAGGTCCAAACGGAACTTGACTCAGACTAGTATAATGTATCATCCAGTCAGGCGTCCGCCTGCTTGCCCCCCCCCAGGGCCCAGCCAGCCACCAGCCAGCCACCCAGGTCCCAGGCTCTACCCCTCTCCAGCCAATCAGATCCTACCCAAGGGATTAACTAATCAAATAATTCCCATTCTTTAGAGATAAAAATAGAGGGCAAACCATGCAGCCCTGAAGTATTCAGGAATGATGCCCAAACCTTGACTATCAATCCTGGCCCCAACCAATGGGGATCTGGACCCCAGACCACATGGTTGGGGCCAAACTCAAAAAAAAATAAGCTAAAAAATAAACCAGGAAGAGGCCATGAATCCTTTGCCCCTTATTCTCAAGGCCAAGTCAGAATCCATTGGTCCTAGTCAATAATTGACAATCCAACCACTGATAATAGGTAAACAGAGGTTTGGCCTAATTCCAATTGTCCTATTTCAGCCCTCACCAACTAGACTCTGGGGTTCACACATTCATTGTTTTCACTCCCACTTACAAAAATTTGCACAGTGAGAGCAACCATAAATAAAGGACCCCCTCTCAGTGATATTTTGTTCTATCATTGAGAGAATTGTCCCTCTTCAATATCACTTTAAACATTACCTTCAACAGAACCTAGGACATAACTCTAAGCTTAGTTATCCCTTCCCAGGATCAGAAGATGAATCTCTTCACCTTCTTTGCTGTGATCACAGCTTAACTAAGGTTTGGGGGCCACCAGGTCAATTCCAACCACTATATGTCCCTACTGGAGCTCTGTCAGGATCCTTCTTTTATTTTATCTTGCTGCTAGTATTTTACAAGTTCTACAATTGGGTTATTTCACTATTATTTAGTTAAGAACTAAAATTCTAATCCCTCTATTATTCCTTTTCATTTTACTTGCTTTTTGGGTCAAATTAACCTAAATTACCGGTTGGTTTTCATCTTTTCACTTACCTTTCCTTTGCAACCAAGTTTTGAACCCAGTACTTATACGCTAAGTTAGTTTAAACAAGTCTGAAACCAATTGCCCTTCTATTTTTGCTCTGATTCCCTTCCTGCTTATGCAAGCAGCTTCAGACTAAGTTTTCCTGTTCTTCTGCCTTCACTCTTCTTGGTTCAAAGCAAACAATTAACCACTGGCTTCTTCTTCCAAAATCTCCTTTATGCTAGCTTAACTTTTTAAAGTTAGTTCAAGCAGTTGGCCTACAAACCATGGTTTCTTCTTTCCAATTATCAGCTAACTTTTATAGGTTAAACCTTTACTTCCTATTTGTACCTCACTTTACCAAGCTCAATAAAAAGGCTTGGTTTACCAGTTTCAACAATAAGTTGAGATTGTTTGACTTGCACCCCAAAAAGGTACTTTTTAGGTTTTGTGGTTTGTGTTCTTTCTCTTCAATCTTTATTTCTTAGCTTCCATCTTAAATTCATGATTCTCTTTGACTATATCTTTTTCCAGCTAGGCAATTTTTATAGTGGTACTCACAATTTAATTGTTGATAGTTTCAATCCCCCTGCTAGTGCTGATCACTTCCCAGACTTAGAAATTGACTTTTTAACCTAATTGTCAGTCATTAAGACTGGTCTTTATTTTATTTTATTTTATTTTCTTAGGTTTAATAAATTTTCTTAGCCCCTAATTTACTTCATATAAGCTTTTAGGAGCCTTTATCCAGTTTTTATTGCAAACCTTGTCTACCTTTATATTCAACAAATATAAACATCCTTGGTTTAAAGGCTTTAGTTTACACTAATTTACCCCAAGTCTTCATACCTTACAAGCTCTCTAATCCTGACATGTCTATTGCCGTCTATACTGCCAAGTATATTGACTCCTCATACTTGGCTGGCTTAACGCCCTGTACAATGGGTTGTTACATCTAGCTTTAAACTGTAACAGAAAAGCCTTGGTGAGCTGCTCTCCTTTGATATTAAGGGTAGTAGCAGCCATTAATTTCTCTAAGTTGGTTTGGTAAAACTCTGCCTCAGCCAAACTGCAACATATTGCGTTCCAGGCAGCCACCCATTGCAGTGAAATAGGATTTGGCTTATTTGCCTCAAAATTATTGATTGTATTAGTCATCTAGCAAAAATGAGCGTTTTTAGCGCAAATCAGTTCTGCCAATTCTGTTCAAATATTGTGTTTGATATTTGCTTTGATAGCAATCCATGTATGAATTTGACCAAGGGCTGTTGATTGACTATGTGATTGGCAGATCTCTTCAGAAATTCATTTACGGCTGGAGTCTGTTAGGAGGAGGCAAGTGAGTTTCTTGCAAGATGATTGGCTGTCAATCTCAAACTTTGTGCATATATAACGGTGGTCAAAGCCAAGTATGTTTCTTGGCAAAATAGGTGTTACGGCAAGCAGTAACTCTGGTCCAGCAAAAATCTAATTGAGAAGTGTTGCGGAGAAACTGTTGAGATTTGCTGAGTTTACACACATCATTATAGCAGGATACCCTGCTTCAAAGTATGTTGTGTCCTTAAGGAAGCTCTTTTGATGTCATTTCCCAAACATGATAGCATGCTCAGGAAGTGGCATTTCTGGTGCTTTTTCAGCTGGGTGTGTCCAAGAATTAAAATCTCCAACAAAAATGATATCTGGAGGAAATCCAATATCTTTAAGTTGGGGGACAAAGAGGGTCTTTTCCAGGTAGTCTTCTGGGCCATACTTCACTGTAAAGATGAATTTCACCTCATTTCATGCAATGTCAGCCATCAGTATCCTCTCCTCCAAGTATTCTCTTATATTGGTTGCTGCAATTTAGACCCCTTTCCTGATTAAAATGCAGCATTTCTTTGACCAGAGGGTGGTATGGGGGAGTAGTAGCCTCTTAAATTTGGTCTCACCCTCAAAGCTGCAATTGACTTCAGTGAGGCCAATCAGATAATCTTTGAGGGATAGCAGGATCTTCTTTTTCCTGGGGCTGTGAACTGAAAAATACTGCCTGTTCAGGGTCCCTATTCTGATTGAGGTTTCAGTAGCTACTATGCCCTAGTTGACCCTCTTTTTGAGGGCCCATCAGTTTAAGTGGTATCATTGTAACCTCCTTTTTTGAGTACCTTAGGGTCTTCTATAACATAAGGTGATTGCTTATTAATAGTTGAAATTCTAGGCTGAGCCTTGTGTCTCAATCTAATTAGTTCCTCTTGAGTAGAGACTGGGGTTTGGCCCTGTGACTGATCAAATAAAGAATCAGGCAATGCCTGTGCCTTAACAGGTGATGCATCCACTGCAGTTACCTCCAATGATGAGGGTTAGTACAGGGGTACCAATTATGGCTGAGCTGTGGCTTGGCTGGAAGAAGGGGTCTCCTGGGTATCCATTTGTTCTGGATCCTGGGCTTTCATTGGCTGGTTTTGGGTCTGCCTAGATTTTTCATAGGTCTTCCTCTGGCAATTGATGATTGGAGCCATCATTTGGTTCTTAGACAATGATACCCAGGTAAGGGATTTAAGGGCATCAGTCTGGGTACCTGAAGCCTGAGAACTAGTGGACTCCTGCTGGGTGACTTCCTCAGCAGTGTGGACTCCTTCTATGGTTGAAAGACACAGTGCTTCTCTGTGGCCAAGGGCAGAGAAGAGGTCACAGATGGGAGGTTTTTTTCAGGAAACACCTTGAAATCACTGCTCATGGTGCCGTCCTCCAAGAGTATGGTGGCTCTTCTTGGGATGGCAGCAGAGATGGAAGCATCTTTTGAGTTTATCATGGCCATTGCTTTGGCTGTAGAGAGATGGGTCATGTAAGGGTTATTTAGCAGTTCAAAAAGCACAATTCCACCATACTGTTCCAGCCCCTCTTTGAACTGAGCTTCAACTTCCACTTTACTCATATCCAGAGGCAGGGCCTCAAAGGAGATGAAGAGGGCAGTATCCTTGTTAAATCTGGTCCTGGTAGTTGGGAGGTTATTCTTGGTAACCTTTCCCTTGTAACTGGTGACCTTCACAGTAAAGATATCTTCTGCAGCCTGGTCAGTGTCTTTCTTAGAAAAGAGGACCAAGTCAAAAAAGTATGTGAGAGGACTCTGCTGGAGGAAACTGCCTTTGAATAGGTGCTGTATATGGCCTTTTCTGCCTCCTGGAAGGTACCTAGGTCACTCTTGAAGTTGTCTCTGACCCCATAGGGGACAGGAGACTTGGAAAAGGCACAGTTTATGTCCTCAAACTATTGTTCTGAAGTGACAAATTTCATCCAACCTTCAGTTGGGATGGAGGATCCCTTCTTAGTGTTCTTAGTGAAGTTGTCCAGCTGGTTCTTCACTGAGTGCTTCTGCCCCTGGACCACCTTGTACCAGTATCTGGTGTTGTTGATTGACATACCTTTCTCTTAATAAAAGCCTTGTTTAAACTTAGACTCTTATGCACTTTTAATTGCTTTTAAATTATCAAGTCCAAAAATTGGGATTGAGCTGATCAAGAAAGGTGTGCCATGCCAAAATTGAGGACAACACATTTAAATGAGCCATACTTAGTTACAAACGCTGTTATGTGAATTTCTTCTGGTTTAACGTAGATTTGGTGATATCTTGCTGTTAAATCAATTTTTGTGAAGAACTGGGACCCCCAGGGCGTCAAAAAGGTCATCAATCAGGGGCAGGGAATACCTGTTCTTAATTGTGACCTTGTTGAGCGCCCTGTAGTCTGTGACCAGGCAGAGTCATCTGTCTTTCTTTGCTACAAAGAAGACAGCAGCACCAAAAGGCAATTTTGAGGGTCTAATGAGGCCCTTTTTGAGAGCTTTGTCCAGATAGGTCTTTAGTGTGTTGTCTTCTTGTGGTTCTAGGCAATAGATAGATTGTGCTTTTGGCACACTTCCCTTGAGATCAATTTCATGTTAAATAACTCTGTCAGGTGATAATTCTGGCAGATTTTCTTGGAAAACTGAAGGGAATTCTAGGACTAGCTGTTGTTGGATTGGGTCTTGTTTGTGTGGGGTCTCTTCATTTTTAAAGTGGATAATCTCATATCTGCAGGTATTCCAATCAATTTTACAGGAACAGGTAGCATTTAAACTGTCTACATGTAACATCCTCCATGTCAAAAATTCCCAAAAAATAGTTTTTTATTTTTATTGCACATTTATTGATTTTTTACCTTGAACAATTTTTTCTAATGAAAAAAGTTAAATTTGATTTTAATTTTCAAGTTTCAAGTGAAATTGTAAAAAATAAAGCCAAAATAAAATTTGAGATTGTCAACATGGAGGATGTTAAATGTAGACAATTTAAATTCTGACAGCTGCTGCCTTGATAGAGCATCTGAAGTAAGCATTTCCTTGCCTGGTTTGTACTCAATAATCATTGTATATCTTTGTATGAGGCTCATTCATTCAGCTTGTTGTCTTGATAGGTGTTGTTGTGTTTAAAGAATACCAGTGACTTGTGGTTGATTAGCATTTTGAATATCTGTGTACCTTTCAGATAGCACCACAACTTCATTAAACAGTTGAAAATGGCTATCAGTTCTTTGTCATGTATTAGGTATCTTTTCTCACCTTTGGACAGCTTTCTTGATTCATAAACCACAGGAAGGAAGTCCTTTTCTGCAGTTTGAATCCTAAGCACTCCTCTTATTGTGTAGTCAGAGGAATCTGTCTCCAGTTCATATACCCCTTCACAGTTATGGTATTGTAGGATGAGGCAGTAACCATTTGATCTTTTAGTTATTGGAAATGCTGTTCTCTTAGTGGCGTCCACACAAAATTTGTTGCTTTGCCAGTGATTGCAGAAAGGGACATTTAAGGCTCCCCAATCTGGGATGAACATCCTGACATACACAATCATTCCCAAGAATGTACAAATATCACTCTTGTTATGTGATGCTGGCATGTCAGTGATAGCCCTTACCCTTTCCAAGTCATATTTAATCCCATATTTACTAATAATGTGTTCTAAGAATGGGAGTTTGGTTGAGAAGAATTCACATTTAGGTAGTTTTACTACTAGCCTGTTGTCTTGGAGGATGTTGAGTACCATGAAAATGTCTTTTCAGTCTTTTTCTTTGTTGGAGCTATAGATGATTATATCATCTAAGTAGAATATGGTTTTTTAATGTGGTCTTTGAACACTTCATTCATGAAAGTCACAAAGTTACTGGGAGCATTTTTCATATCAAAGTTAAGGACTACACATTCAAATTGCCCATATTTGGTTCTTAATACTGTCTTTGAAATATCTTCAGGCTTAAAAAAGATTTGATGGTATCCTTCTGAAAAGTCAACATTTGTGAAGAACTGTGATCCTCCTAAAGCTTCAAAGAGGCTGCAAATCAGGGGCAGGGGATAAATGTTCTTAATTGTGACTTCATTAAGAGATCTGTAGTCAGTGACAAGGTTCAGAACTTCATCTTTCTTAGCCACAAAAATATTGCTGCACCAAAGGGAGGTTTTGATGATCAAACAAGCCACTTTTCCAGGGCCTCATATAGGTATTATTTCAATGTGTTGTCTTCTTGTGGTGTCAATCAGTAAATGGGGTGTGCCTTGGTACACTTTCTTTTAGGTTAATATTGTGTTAAATATCTCTATCAGGTGGTAGTCCTGTCTGTTTCTCCTAGAATACCAAGGGAAACTATTTGAAAAATTATTGGCATATATAATATTGGTCATGTGAAACATCCATATTTTTTAAAAGGATAAATTTGTATGTACACCTATTCAAGTCAATTTTACTGGCATCTTTTTCCTCTTATGTTTTGGTAACTTTTACAAATATTTGGTCCCTCATGAGGGTGTAAAGGTAAGTTGTGTAAACATGATGGTGTACTTCTTCTTTTTGTATGGTGAGGGTAGCACTATCCCAGTCAATGTGAGGCTTTCTCTTTCTCATTCAATCTAGGTCAAGTACCACATTGTACTTAGGGATCAGGATGATGGGGCCACCAAGGGTAGTCTGTATGTCCCCTATTTGTTCCTGAAAAGGTTTTGCCTCCCTGGTGACTGGTGTGCTTCTGTTGTCTGCCATGACAACTCTCTTGACATTGCTCTGAACTGTGGGTAGTTTCATGAGGTTGGAAATCTTTTGTTGATGAGGGATTGGTCCAGTCCAGTGTCAAATAGTGCTATGCCCTGATATTGTAACGGAAATTGCGGGATAATAAGAAGCTGTCTCCATGTGGTGGGGAATCACCCACCAAATCCACATAGAGTTAATGATTAACCACTAACACAGCTTCAGATACTGTTTTGTGAAATTTTCAAATAAGATACTAGGGTTAAGTAAAATAATTAACCCTAACCAGAAAAGCCCTAGATAAATGGCCTGCAAGAGAATCAGGATGTCTTCAGCATAAAATTCAGGACATTGAGATAGAATAGGAGTTTCAGCTTTAACGGGAGGAGAAACAGCACAGAGATTGACAGGCATTGAATTAACATTTGGCAGCAACAACAACAAAGTAACAACAGCAGGCCCCCATCTTCCCGTAATAATCTGGCCAAGGATTATATGTAGGGAATGTAGCACAAAATTCCAACTACAGGATGAATTTAAAATGAATATTAGACCAAGGGATAATTGATTTTATTGAGTAAAATTTTGGGAGGACTCAACTCTTAAGAGTTGAAACAGTGAAAATTATTCAATATATATCAAAAATTGACTAAGCAATACTGCCTGGATCCTGGGCTCCTATTCCTTCCACATTTTCAAGTGAGTATCTAGTCCAGGTTGCAAAGAACCCTTGAGTGATTAACTTCTGATGACCATGCTGATAAATAAGTTCATATCTGGTGACCCTTAAATTACGTTGATTTATCAACGTCAACTTACAGGGGGGATTGGATTCAACCAACTAACTGGAGCAGCTTTAACCCATTTTTAATCAACCTTTTGATTAAAGTCTGTTAAATCAGTCAGTTTTGTTAAAGGTTTTCTGGATTTCCAAGCTTTCCTACTTGGCCAAATAATCCCTGACATTATGGAACTTATTGTGACAGATATCTGCAAAAGCAGAAAGAATAAGTGAGGAGTTGATTTCCAGTTTAGGTAGCAAACAGGATAGGATTGCTGGTGGGTACTTGGAGCATGCTAATTGAGTCCACATCTTGGTCCCTGTACAAGTCTTGTAAGATGGGGGAGGGTGGCTTTCCTAAGGACTCCCCTGGGCTTTTCTCTATTTGGTTGTGTTATCAATACTCATTTGGTTCACCTGAGTTGTACAATTTCTGCCTTGAGGATGAGAGTTATTGACTTGGTTTGTTTGTTAGGTCAAGTGTCCTTCTTTGCTGAGAGACTGGCTTTCTGTTTTTTGGTTACATGCAGGCTATCAGATGTCAGGATAACTTCTGACATAGCTCTGAATGAGTGTCAAAGCAAAAACTAAGCAAAGTCTAGTGCAAAAGGGAAGAATCACAAAATACCAGATTGATATATCACTGCTGCATTAAGCATGATACATGATTGCACAAATAATGTAATTCATGCAACTATATCTCAGCCGCTAATCAATGAATGTCTGTGATCAAATCCTCATTTAAGAGCTCTTGATAGCATTCACAATTTATCTTAATAAATCAAGTCAGGTCAAAAAGGCCAATCAAGAGCTAAAATGAGCAAAAGTGATCCCCCTGCATGAACTCCCATTGCATGAAATGATGTCATCCATGCAAGTGTATCTCAGCAAATAAGAAAGAAAAATGTTTGATCAATCACTCATTTTAGAGCTCTTTGTATTTCTAGCATCATTTGATAATGAATGAGTACCCATTAAGATCCCACATTGCACATAAAATTGACTTGAATACAAGACCTTGTAATTAATGAGCTACAAGTTCATTAATACACTATATACCCATAGTTCACCTTAAATTCCTCCTCATTGTTGATTTTACTATAAACAAACACCCTTTGAATATATGATAGCTTAAGCTATTGTCAAGGAGCTGGATATACTGGTATTCTGGCCATTGCCAGCACACTTAACATCCAGTCATTGCCTGGTTTGGTGCTAATTCAATATTCAGTTCAGCATTCCAGAAATGGTAACAAACCAATATCACATGACTTGTACAAGTATCCAAAAATCCAAATCCAACTCACACATGACCTCCCCTATCTTTGATCCAACTTAAGTCCCTGCCACAGGGCAAGCTATATAAGTCTAAAGTATTATCCAATAAAATATACTTCTTTCTTCTCTAAATCCATATTCAAAGCTTCCACCAAAAGTTGCTCCACATCACTATCATTGAAGTTCTAACCAAGCTTGCTATCTATTTTTTCAATCCCTTATAGAAAGTAAGTTCTGCTGTGTCTTCACAGCTGGGCTTTACACAAGGTTTTGTGCAGCTTGTTTTCCTTCCAAGAATATGTATTGGAGGTTTTTGCAGCGGCTCATGTCAAACTGACATCTGATGTGTGTGGGAAGGCCATTATAGAAGTCCAGTTGTGGTCCAGCCTCATCAAATTAGATGGTATTGGGAGCTCAATCATGTATGCCTTCATATGCCGCAATGCACTCCTTGATTGTTCCTGTCATTTTAAAGGTTCTGATTTCTGTCATGAACACAACATCAGAGTCTTTTATGGCAAGTTTTTCCAAGAAGGCGTCATTGAACTTGTCACAGTCTTTGTTGTGACCAGGGTGTTGGTCAAACCATTTGCTTACAAAGCAGAAGACAGTCCCAGCAACACGTAAAGCAATTTCACTTGCCCAGAGTTTTTGGGGATAGCCCACTTGATTAAATTTGTTTTGGGTACTTTGAATCCAGAGGTTGGAATTTTCTAGACATAGTCCTGAGAACGTTTTAATTTCTGCTGAGTGTATGCGCTGGAATATGATGTTGGGTATTTTGGTTGCGTCAGAAATTAGTGGTGGATTTCAGAACTTCTTGTGTACTGAGGAAGTTGTACTGTTTGATTGGTACAAGAATATTGTTAAAGACAGCAATTCCTGTAGGGATGTCCTGACCTTCTTCATATTGTCTCCATCCGGTAAGGAGTGCCATCTGCTGGTTTTTTTCTTTGGAGGAATTTTTCTTTAAGTTCTGTAGGTATAGATAACCTACCTGTGCTACCACTGTTGAGTATATACTTCTGGGAAGTATAATAAACAAGATAAAGAGTAAATGAAAAAGAGAACTATACTTTATTTAATATGAGTTTAGAGTATCATATTGTGACAGAAATCACAGGATAATAAGAAGCTGTCTCCATGTGGTGGGGAATCACCCACCAAATCCACATAGAGTAAATGATTAACCACCAACGCAGCTTCAGATACTGTTTTGTGAAATTTCCAAATGAGATACTAGGGTTAAGTAAAATAATTAACCCCAACCAGAAAAGCCCTAGATAAATGGCCTGCAAGAGAATCAGGGTGTCTTCAGCATAAAATTCAGGATATTGAGATAGAACAGGAGTTTCAGCTTTGACTGGAGGAGGAACAGCACCAAGATTGACAGGCATTGAATTAACATTTGGCAGCAACAACAACAAAGTAACAACAGCAGGCCCCCATCTTCCCGTAATAATCTGGCCAAGGATTATATGTAGGGAATGTAGCACAAAATTCCAACTACAGGATGAATTTAAAATGAATATTAGACCAAGGGATAATTGATTTTATTGAGTAAAATTTTGGGAGGACTCAACTCTTAAGAGTTGAAACAGTGAAAATTATTCAATATATATCAAAAATTGACTAAGCAATACTGCTTGGATCCTGGGCTCCTATTCCTTTCACATTGTCAAGTGATTATCTAGTCCAGGTTGCAAAAACCCTTGAGTGAATAACTTCTGACAACCATGCTGATTAACAAGTTCATATCTGGCGACCCTTAAATTATGTTGATTTATCAACATCAGCTTACAGGGGGGATTGGATTCAACTGACAAACTGGAGCAGCTGTAACCCATTTTCAATCAACTGTTTGATTAAAGTCCGTTAAATCAGTCAGTTTTGTTAAAGGTTTTTGGGCTTTCTGCACTTTCTTACTTGGCCAAATAATGCCTGGCATTATGGAACTTACTGTGACATTACCCTCCGCTTTAGCCTGGGGCACATTACCACCATCTGGAAGATGAGACAAGGAGAAGTTTTTGTGGGCAGGGCAAAGTTTCATTGCGGCCAAAGTAAGCTCAGGGTGACTAATAGAGGTTGGGTTGCAATCATAGAACTCTTGGATAAGATCTGGAGATTTGGAGTAATCATAGTGGGGAACCCATGAGTTTTCAGAATCAGGATAACCCTTCCATGGCACCAAATACTCTAGACAGTGTAAATTCTTACAAGAAGCCAAAATGTAATTTAACTCATGCTCAGGCTCTCCTTCCATGAGAATAGGTTGGGAAGAAGGAATCTCAGTACCCTTAAAAGGAGTAAGTAAGCATTTGTGGAAGGTGTAAAAAATCTTAAAAGCCAGGGATAAATCTAATTGGTATGTGGAGGGACCAATTTGACGTTCAACTTTGAAGGGACCCACTTGCTTGGGACCTAATTTGCAGCAAGGGACTTTCAGTTTCATATTACAATCATCCATCATGACCAGGTCACCAGGCCAGTAAGTTGGACCTTCCTGGAGCTTGTAATCTGTGTATTCCTTGTAATTTGTCACAGTGGCAGCGAGAATAACCTGAAGCTCCTGATGAATCTGCTTCAATGCAGTGGCTTGATCTGTTGCAGCTTCTATGTTGCTAACCAAACAAGGACCCATGTTGGATGAGGGATTGTAACCCACAATGGCATAGAATGGCAAAGCCTGAGTTGACGTGTGTGGGGCATTATTATATGTGAACTCTGCCAAGGGTATGTTAGCACACCAGTTGTCTTGTTGTGCATTAGTGTAGCAGCGCAGGTAGACCTCCAAACTTTGGTTTCCCCTCTCTGTTTGACCATCAGATTGGGGGTGGAAAGCTGTGGAACAGCACAATTTGATACCCAGAATCCCAGTAAAAGCTTCCCAGAACTGAGCAATGAATTGGAGCCCGCGGTCACTCACAATCTCCATTGGAATGCCATGCAGGGAGAAGATTCCATTCACAAACAGCCTAGCTGTCTCCATCAAAGTAATTGTGGTTGAGCAAAGAACAAAGTGTGCCATTTTTGTGAAGCAATCAACCACCACCATGATTGCATTAAACCCGTCAGAATTTGGAAGTTCTCCAATGAAATCCACTGACACTGACGTCCAGGGCCCTGCAGCGGGTAGTAAAGGAACCAACAAACCAGTAGTCTTTTTCCTGCTGGCCTTAGACCAAACACATACCAGGCAGTCACAAACGCAAGCTGCCACCTGCACTGTCAAACCTTTCCATGAAAACTGTCGGCAGATGATCTCCACCGTGTTTTTTCTCCTGGGTGGCCTGCCGTAGGACAGGTGTGATACGCCTCTATGATTTCATCCCAAATAGTTCCCTATGGAACCCACAAGCATCTTTTATGATATAGAATTGGTCCTATCTTGTGATAACCCTGTGGCTGGCCAACAGGATGTGCACATGCTAGTTCCAATAACCTATTGTAACCTTTGTACAGAGGCTGCAAAAACTTCACTTTGGAATATAAGTCTAAGTCTGCACCCTTGTTTAAGGACATGGTGGTAAGTGTAGCAGGCAGAGGTAGTACAAACGGAACCACAGCCCCGTCTGGTATCATAGTGTGCATATTGAACTTGACATACATACCAACATCTGGAAGATGGGAAGGATTTCTGCTCAACGCATCTGCCAAATGATTATTGGCTCCCTTGATAAACTTGTAGCAGAACTTGTATATTGTCAGATCCCCATGCCATCTGGATTGGCAACCTGACAAAACCCTGGGTTAATAATAATACAGGAGAGCTTTATGGCCGGTCTTTGCTACAAAAAGATGACACACCAACATGAGATGGCAATGCCAATGCTTTAAAGATTCCACGACTGCCAACTAAACTCCTTGTTGTAAATCATGTAATTGCGTTCTCAAGCCTCCATCTTTTGGGAGAAATACTCTACAGGTCTCTCAACACCATTTCCTGCAGTTTTTAGAAACACACCAGTCACAGCATATTTAGAGGCATCTGTGGAAACCACAAAAGGAAGCTCAGCATCCACATGTCTCAACACAGGTGAAGACAACAAAAGAGCTTTGACTGCTATGAACGTGTTTTCACACTCAGGCATCTAGACCAAAGTTGTCTTCCTGCTCACTGAATACAAGGGGGCAGCCACCTCTGACAAGTGAGGGGTAAATTTCTTCAATAACATACAAGTACCCAAGAAGCTGTGAAGTTGGGATATTGTTACAGGTGTAGCATACTCTCAAACTGCTTCTTCCTTGTCAGGGGCAATAGTGTGGCCATCCTCAAAGATAATATTACCCAGGAAGGTAACCTTACATTTAAAGAATTCACACTTACTCTGTTTGATGATCAAATTAGCCTGGAGAATGCGCTCTACAACCGCTGACAGGTGAGCCTTATTTGATTCCTCATCCAGAGAGAACACCAAGATGTTGTCTATATATACAATGGCACATACTGTCAGGAATGACAATTTGGATGCTCCTAAATCTCAAAATACGGAACCAGTGTCAAACCCTGGACAAACCCCTTTGTGGACCGCCAGACCCATGGGCTGGGAACCCAATAACCCACTACTGATTGATAAAGTTGTTACCAGCCTGCCAGGACCCAAACCCTTAGCCATCCTGCAGAATTCTGTAAGCAAACTGCCAGTGCAAGATGCCAAGAATTTCCCTGAGGTGCCAATTCCTGACACTGGCGGTTTGCTTGGTGAAATACGCAAGTTTCTCCATGAGAGTTATTCTAAACTCCCTCAAAGTCCTGGGGGAGGCACTGAACCCAAAGAGGCACCCAATACCCAAATTGACAAACAGAAGGATTCAAAGTGGTTTCATCCCAAAGCGGCCAGTGGCAACCCGCCAGTGCCAAGCGCCACACTGCCATCTGAGACCCCCAATGCCAACCTGCCCAAGCCCAGAAAACCCAACCAGGTAGTGAAGCCTGGCATTGTGGTATAAATACCTGCCAGGCCAAGATCAACCCCCATTGTCATTTTTAAATAAAGGTTATGAGATATTGGTTTCCCCAATTATTGCCATATTTTATTCTTATCATCTGCCAGTTAACTCAAAGATCATCTAACCCCTCTGCCAGCCTGCCAGCTATGTACCGCCTGCCAGGTGCTCCCTTTGGTCCTGTTCATTTCACAGAGTACCCCTTAAAGCCTGAGTACAAGGACTACACCCCCAACAACATACTATCCCGAGATCCCTTGGCCAGAACTACAGAGTTAACCAGATACAACCAAGAAGGCCCTTGGTACATTACCAAGCCCTGCCTGTTCAGAGATAAATACAGCTTCCTTCATGCCTACCAAATGGACGTGGAACCGCCTGACACCCCCAAATCAATGCCTGCCTCTGCCGCTGAGCTCTCACTGGACCATATCAACAAGCTTTTTGGAATTGTATATATTACTCTCACAGGAGTAATAGATACTATTGTCCCCACCGCTGGTCCGTGGTTGTGAGTGGGCAAGACAATCTCCTACCTCATTAAGTTAGCACCAATCCTTTGGTGGGCCCTGCCCACCCAGTCTGCAACCCGCCAGTTCCCAAACGCTAGCAAGTCAGCCAATAAGGGTTGGTTCCCTGACACATACACCCAGGAGATCCCCCAAAACCAAATCAATTAACCGCTGAAAGCAAGTTGGGGCATTTTTCAATCCAAAAGGCATAACACAGAATTGAAAGATACCCTTCTTAGTTCTTAATGCTGTTAACCATTCCATTCCTTCTGCAATCATAATCTGATTAAATACATTCAAGAGATCAAGTTTCAAGAATACCTTTGCCTTCTTGACGCACCAAGAAATTTGTGCCTCAAGAGTTAAAAGGTAGGGATCAGGAATTGTAATGTTGTTCAAATTCCTGTAATCAACACAAGGACAAAGAGACCAATTGGATTTTTGAATAAACAACAATAAAGAACAGATTAAAGAAGCCTTCTTAAAGATGTATCCTTTTGCCAACATGTCCTGAGTCCACTTCTCCAAACATGTGTCCTCCTTTAAGGTCAAAGGGTAAATGGGAGACGCAATATGAATCAGATCAATAGTAACCTTAAATTCAAAGTCAAACTGAGTGTGCTTGGGAAGGACCTCACCCCTAGTGGTATCAAATGTCGCAGACCAGGGTTGAAGGCATGCTGGTAAATACAAACTTACGGGCGTAGGAACAGGAACTGACTGGATTGTCTGAGAAGACTGCTCTAACTCTGGCATACCTAACAACAGAATATGAATGGTTATTGTTGTGAATGCCGCCATTCACCATATTTGAATTTTGCCTTTGATAGGTTATTTTGAGGATGAATCTCTCTCTTTTTCTTTTGCCCTTCAAAATGAGGCTGGCTCTAAATTGGGAAATTCAATTGTTTGGTTTCCTGATTCTGCGTAACTCACTTGCCCCACTCATGCTTGTGGCAAGTGATCCTACCATCCATGTACTGTTTTGTGGTAAAGCTACACATTATATAATCCATTTCCCTTTTACCAATAAAATTTAAGTTCTATTCATATGCTTGTCTTTGTGTCTCCGAGTACTTTGGCGCCTCTCTAGCCACGTCTAGCAGATACTATTGAATCAGGGCTACAAGGTAATTACATAGCCTTCCCTGCCATTCTAACCAAGACTTAGTACAAATTCAATCCTAAGGTTAGGATTTCCCGTTGTGACTCTGTGCTGCGCCTCAGATCACAACAGTTATGCCTGAAGAGTGGTCCAATTGTAGCTCATTTTCTTTTAGCAGGGTCAATACATTATGGTCCTGCCACTACCCCACTCCCAAGATAATAGAATACATAAGAGTAGAGCATATGGAGAACCTTGCGGTAAAAGATTGACCTGCAACTACAAATGTCACTGGCTTCTTAAGCTGGAAAGAGGGAAACATTTGACAGTTTCCACCCCTAACCAGCATTCCAGGATGATACTTGAGTTGCAACTAGTCTGCGGTCTCAACACTCATGAAGTTCTTGGATGCACTGGTATCCAACAAAATGGCTGGCTGATAGATAGTTTGACTGTTATCAATGCTACCATAAAACAAGAAGTAACCAGAAGTAGATTTATTTGCAGCAAATGTTGCAACCTCAGCAGGATCTTGCTTCTCTTCAGTGGTACAGATGGCGGCTAAGAAGGCAGGGTGCTCCTGAAAATATTGCTTGATCATTTCTTGGACGGCTTCAGGAAGGACAGGACAATCACAATCAATGGGAACAAGGGGCAACTCTTTGGACTCGACTGTCAAAGACTTTGCAGGCACAATGTGCTGGAGCATAACCAACAAACTCTTGGTGGGTGACACTACTGGCATTTCATCAACCTTGGCAGGTTTGTTCAAGATAGCCAATTGCAACTGAGAAGAAACACGTGAGAAGCAATCCCAGCTCTGACTAGACAAAGCCACGTCAGAACAATTACCAGAAAACCAGGAGCAAGCAACAGGTTTAGCTTCAATTTCCATAACACCTTGTTTGGAAGTCAACAGATTTGAGACCAGAGAAAGAATTTGGCTACCAGGGCCTCAGTTGTGGTTAAAAGGGAATCCCAAACTGCCAGATCCTGGGCAGTCTGGTCAACTGCTAACCACAATGCTGAGAGTTTATTCACCTCAGGAACATCAATTGTACAGCAGTAGGCAAGAAACTGAGAAAGGAATATCAAGAGTGGAGTATTACCCTGTTGAAAGGCGTACAATTTACGATAAACTTTGAGCTCCTCAATAGATACACATAAATTTTTAACAGAGGGTACAGAGATGCACTTTCAGTTAAAACATGTGGATTGCGCTCCAACACAGATAGCAACCATTCATGAGCATCCTCTGAAACCTTTGTCATCACATGGTAAACTTGCAATTTGTGACTAAGGCTAGAGCCAGAATAGATTGATAAGGCTGACAAAACTTCATGCAAAATTTTGTCAGTGGGTGGAGCAGGGAAATAATCCAGACACTGAAATAACATGACATGATGGAAATAGAAAACATATGGTACAGTCTCAATAACTACAACTGGAGATGGAAACCACAAATTAAAGAAAAGTCCAAACTAAAAACTCAGAAAAGAACTGATGCAAATAAACATGGTGAACAAATATATCTCAACGAAGCAGGAGTAAAGAATCATGGACTCATGACAAACTGCTTCCAAAAATTCAGACGTCAAATAGTTGAGTAATGTGACAGAAATCACGGGATAATACAAAGCTGTCTCTATGTGGTGGGAAATCACCCACTAATTCCACATAGAGTTAATGATTAACCACCAACACAGCTTCAGATACTGTTTTGTGAAATTTCCAAATAAGATACTAGGGTTAAGTAAAATAATTAACCCCAACCAGAAAAGCCCTAGATAAATGGCCTGCAAGAGAATCAGGATGTCTTCAGCATAAAATTCAGGACATTGAGATAGAATAGGAGTTTCAGCTTTAATGGGAGGAGAAACAGCACAGAGATTGACAGGCATTGAATTAACATTTGGCAGCAACAACAACAAAGTAACAACAGCAGGCCCCCATCTTCCCGTAATAATCTGGGTAAGGATTATATGTAGGGAATGTAGCACAAAAGGCCAACTACAGGATGAATTTAAAATAAAGATTAGACCAAGGGATAATTGATTTTATTGAGTAAAATTTTGGGAGGACTCAACTCTTAAGAGTTGAAACAGTGAAAATTATTCAATATATATCAAAAGTTGACTAAACAATACTGCCTGGATCCTGGGCTCCTATTCCTTTCACATTGTCAAGTGATTATCTAGTCCAGGTTGCAAAAAACCCTTGAGTGAATAACTTCTGACGACCATGCTGATTAACAAGTTCATATCTGGTGACCCTTAAATTATGTTGATTTATCAACATCAACTTACAGGGGGGGATTGGATTCAACCAGCTAACTAAAGCAGCTGTAACCCATTTTCAATCAACCATTTGATTCAAATCTGTTAAATCAGTCAATTTTGTTAAAGGTTTTTGGGCTTCCCACACTTTCTTACTTGTCTGAATAATGCCCGGCGTTATGAAACTTACCGAGACACATATAGTATCATGAAAAGCTTTGTACTGTTCATGTACGTCATGGTGATCACAAGGCTTGTCCAAGTAGTGTTCCTCTTAGGACTCAAAAGGGTTGATCACCATAATAAATGGGTGATTGATAAGAGTGCCACTGACTTAATGATTAGTTGGGAATCATTTGGAAAATCACTCAGGGAATTACTTTTCTAAGAGAGAGTAATCAAAGATGTTGTGGCACTAGAAACTAACTCTCACTCAGGATTACCAACCATCTAAATTACGGTACTCTTTGTCTTGTTTCATATACTTCCCAGAATCATATACATAACACTTTGAAAACTACTGTATTGGTTTGAGTAGATACTATAAATCAACTAATTTTAGTAGACTGCTGTGAAATCTGGAGTAAGGTATAGAGATAGTATATGGTTTCAGCTGGACCCACCCATCAACAACTTGGATTTTGGGTAGGGAGGTGCTCAGACAATTCAGATCCAGCTATAATCTTCTCCATATCTAACTTTCTTAGATTTACAAGAACAAAAAAGTTTAAAATGAAAATAAATACGGCTATCTTTAAAATATACACTTTTAGAGGCCAATCAAATCAAGTTTCACCAGTAAGCAAGCAAAATAAAGATTCTAAAGGAGGTTAAAGTTAATTTTTAATCCAAGAAATAAAAATAGAAGATCAAAAATGCTGATCAAAGGGGTTGATCAATGAATAGTGGGGGTTCAGACCTTCAATTACAAAAAATCTAAAAAAGTACATATGGAGAAGATCATAGCTGGATCGGGATTGGCTGAAACCCCGCTGCAGGAAACTTAATTGACTGAACATCTTCCTGCCCCTAAATTTTAGGGGTCAGGAAAATAGCATACGATGTTATTCCCATCTAAGGGCAGTTGTTTACATGGAGGGGTATGGTTTGAGGTGTGGGACTTTGAGGGGAACTGTTCTGGACGGGTTGATTTTTGTGGTCACCGTGGCTCGGAGTAATAGCGCTTTGATTAGAGTTTGTTCGGGGTGCAGAATTTCTATTGTGATTCCAATCTTCTATAATTGGTAGGTATAAAATTGTTTTCCTCGGAGTGATTCATACTTGGATTAGGTTCCGTACTTTCAATCCCATCGATTCAAGGAGGTGGGGTTACTTTAGAGTTTATATATGATGCAGTAAAAATTGGGGAGCCCCAGCTTGGATCCTAAAGTGGTTTGAAAAGAATGCTTATAAATATGTAAAGGACTTGCTTGTAGGGAATTTGTACTCGGCTTGAAGCTCGGGCCCGAGACAGGAGATCTGGTTGATTGGCGAAGGGGTGAGATCTCAAATGCAGGACCAGATAAATTTATACTAAGGCAGGAATGGTATGAAGAATCTGGGGGGATAATTAGCCCTCGTTTTGGAGAAGGGGTGGCAATATTATAAAAAAAGTTGATAAGATCTATTTTGCTTCTTTGGAAGCTAAGCTTCAGATGCTGATTGGGTTCTTTAAGTGAGATAAATATTCATCATCAAGTGATATCATTGATTTCCAAATCATGTATTGGAGGAGATGTTTGGTTTTGGAAGGTAGCTTACCTGTTCTGTTAGGACGGGACAGAGAAACGTGATCCATCCTTGTGGAATTAGAAGCCTTGCTCAAATCATGATCAGCGATCGCCACTTGAAGACTTAGTTAAAGCAAGTGGGGCAGGCTTGAGATCAGCTGTTAAAAGTATACTCGATTTCTATTGGTTCAAACTCAGAGTTTGATTGGATAGGCTATTATTGATTCTATGGGTGTTAATTATCCGGCATAGTGTAAATGCTAAGCTAAGCAAGTGTTTGATTCTTGACTTTTGAGGCACACATGATATATGGGATTGTGACAAGAGCCATATTGGATAAATTGACAATCTTATGCTTTAACTCTCCAATGGTAGGTCTGAGAGATGAGATACAGCCAATCAGAGCTGTGTGGATTAAAGTACGTAAGCCAGGAGACAGGATTTGGCGATAAAATGGATGCAAAGAAGGAATTATTTGGTAATGCCTCTGGAATTAAATGTGGGAATTTATGTTTAATTAAACACTAAAAAGCCTTGGTGGTTTTTGAGGAGAGTGGCCAGCCAATAGACTTTGAGCGTTTAGGGAGTCTTTGAGCTCGGATGGATTGAGTGGAGAGTTGAATAATTGGTGTTGATTGGATGAATCTCAACCTCGCCACGGTTTAGGTTCTAATCCCAAACAGGCGAATTGGACTCGCTTGAAGTTGAATGCTTCGAGATCAAACCACCTACGCTTGTCTACTTGGATTTTCATGGCCCTTCAACCTCTCCTTTAACTTCATCCCAGTCACCAATTGCCTCGTCTTACACCTTTTGCAGTTTAGGTGATTGTCCATCTCTACTGCTTAGTAAGTGTTCACCAGTTTCTATTTTTTATTCGCCTCTGATTATCGCTTTGCTGTCTTACATTTTGCCTTGGTACTTTACTTTTTACTAGGCTGAACTTTGATCCATCACTAGTTTAAATTTATCTTCTTGAGTGAAAAGCTTATTGGAATTTGATGCCGCTTCCAACCGATCAATTTAGTTTTAATAACTTGTATACTTAAATAAAGGCAAGAAAGATTGCATAGATTGGTTTTGATTTAAGAATGATACTGAGAGATATCCATATTTAAGATAAGAAAGACCCTCTAGACTAGAAGTTGATTGCTAATAGACTTGGGGCTCTGTTGATCCATGCATTTATCTGTCAAATTCAAGCAGCCCTTTAGGGGTAGATTGTCAGTATTCTTAAACATTCTGTTTAGAAAGAGCCCAGAGCTATTAGACATGGCGAATTCATTCTTCCTCAGTCTGGGGGGTTGAATTCCTTGGTAATTTTAAGTTTAGTTTTTGGGCCGATATGGCGATTCATCTACAAAAGGAGTGTTTGGCGTATCTGATCCAAACCTTTTTAGTCCGCTCTGTTTCCAAACATGAACGAGATTCTCCAGCCTAGTGACGAAGAATCTGATTTTATTAGCGATTTTGAAGGTTCCGATCTAAGCTCGCTTGAAGCCCCTTGCCTACCCACCAGCACCCAGAAGCTACGCGAGCCCCGCTCTCAAGCCACACCCCTTTCAGTCCACACCTCCGACATGGAAGACGACGCCATCGTGTCCGATGCCAGCAGCCTTACCGATATCGTCTCGAAATGGAGCACCGACAAGTCCACCGACTCGATCCAGGAGCTCAAGGAAAAGCCTAGCGACTCGCCGCTTTCTTCGCTGACGTCTGAAGAGAACCGCGTGCTTGAATCCAAACCCAACCGCCCTCCAAACCGCGTCAAGCGACTTAATTTGCAACAAAAGCTCGATCTATCCCAGCCCAACGTCCGAGACCGTGCAGGAAGAACCCAGTTATTTCGTTACGCTGAACGCAGCGACCTGGAAAAGTGTCGCCAGCTCCTGGACGCTAATGCCGATGTAAATATTAGCGACAACGCGGGGTGGCGGCCTCTGCACCTGGCGTGTGGTCAGGGGGCAACGGCGATCGTGAAACTGTTTATTGAGCGGGGGGCTGATTTGCATGCGCGCGGCCTTAACCATCAAACAGCGCTGCATGACGCGGCACTCTCTGGTAACCTCGAGATTATACAGCATCTGGTTCAGCTCGGTGCTGATATCAATGCCCGTAACCTTGAAGGATCCTCTCCCATAGATCTTTGTGCCCAGCCCGAATGCCTGGCCTTTATGACGGAACAACTGGAAATGAAGCGAGAAATCAACTCTCAAAATAGAGACGGGCATAGCCGCTTGCATTTAGCCTGCATAGAAGAAAACATACACAAGGTTACGCAGTTGCTGCTGGATGGGGCTGATGTCAATGTTACCGACATCCATGGCGCTTCCCCGATTCATATCGCAGCCCAGAATGGCAGTCTTGAGATCATTGCCGCGTTAGTCAAACGTGGAGCACTAGTAGACCAGCAAGACGGCTCTGGCAACACAAGTCTCCATCTCGCAACACAGAATAACCAGCTGAAGGCTGTCAAGCTGCTTTTAGAGAACCGCAGCAATCCGCTCGTTCGCAACCAGTATGGCCAGCTGCCCTTGGATCTATGCAAGAGCGATATTGTCGCCGGTCTGCTTCGGGATCACATCATTGCCTTCTCTACGCGTGCTATGGACATGGACGTTCTTCTACCTCGCGCCTCAAAGACTCCGCTGATTGATAATCTAAAGTCTAGGGCGAAATACTCAGGAGTGATTACTCCAACCGAGCGCCTCAAGTCTAAATTCAAGCTGAACACCTTCCAGATTCCAGAAGACTATTTGCCAGGTAAGCCTTTCATATATCCACGCTTGTTAACTCAGCTAGGGCTTCAAGCATTAAAAAACCAACCAGCTTCTAGTCCTTCCCAGCTTGCCGATCCTCACACGCCCAACTCGGGATCGCTTGGAGCCTTCCCAGAAGATCAGCTCCTGACAAGGGAGGAGAAACTTGGCTTGCGAGAGGCACTTGGTTACTTGCCCCTTTACTGCGTGAAGCTACCAACTGCGCTTGAATTGGGATACATGGTACTTGATTTCCAGGTCCAGCATTTCTTGCGGCTCCCCCCTCAACTCTCTCCTAATGCACTATCCTCGCCTTACCCATCGCCAGCTTACGCGGGAACAGAAAGAACGGATGTGGCCAGTGATGCATCAAATGCTCAAGGCCAACAACCTTACCGGCAAACAGTTGGATCGCAATGAGTTTCTCAACTTCCCCATCAACTTTGTGCGTCTGCTGGAGATCGTTGCCATTGTGCTCAAAAACTATCGTCAGCTTAGTCCATTCCTGGAACACGTGGCACTCGACATCAACTATGAATCTTCTCTTGCGGAAGCAGGGCCAGACATGGCAGGAGATGAGGGGTTCCCCCCAGAGGAAATCCTGATAAGGAGCTCTACTAGCACCAGCAGCGAAACAAACCTACCTACCCCGCCTGTTAGACGACCTCCCCACTCAGACATTGACTTTCTAGGCCCGCCTGCATCCATCCTCAACCTCACCTCCTTCCTTCAGCGCAACCCCAGGCTAAACCCACGCCCAGACCTTCCGTTGAAGGAAGCAGCCCGTTTCTTCATCAGTAGGTTTCACCCCTATCGCCCTTAACTTAGCCCTTGCTCCAGCGCACATGTATTATCTAACCGACACCATACCAAAACTCTGATTTTGCTGCCCCTATTTTATTTTCATAATCCCCAAGCCCAGCATTTCTCATAAAATAGTTTGATTTCGATGGCTTTTCATATCTCCAATGCCACTAGCCCAACTCTACTTATAACCTTGGCCTTTTCTTTTTACAGAGATTAACTCATTTTCTTGCTAAACAGCCCAAGTAGCACGCAGCAGTGGAAATGAACAAAACATACTGGTATCCCTCTAAAATAAAGCTTTCATATTGAAAAGTTCTAAATGCAACTGGCCTTTGTCGGGCTGGATATGTTTGGTTTTACAATAGAACACATTGTAAGCTTCAGTTTAACATGTACTGTAATTCTCACACCTGCTGAGATAAACAAACCCAGAGCAAACAGAATTTGCACATGCAGTAAGATACTAAAGGTATAAGGTTTCTATGCAGCATCAAAGGTATACCATCTTCCATCAGTATAACCCCCTACTGAATGGATCATAAGCATGACAGAGCATAGGCATGAAATTTAGAGATACATACAGATAACAGAACAAAGCAAAAGCATACTAAAATATCATATATGCTAATTAATATGAATGCATATCAGTTCTGTCAAACCAGTACAGCTGAGTATCTAACCCAAGTACCACCATATCTCATAATACACCAGGGTGCCCATAGCTCATCTCATGCCAGGTATCACATCAGTCCCTTATCAACCCACCATACATAGGGCTCGCTTATTGATACTTGGACCAACTATATTTGATCCACATGTGGGGATATAAGTCACAGGTTCCCTACTTGAGATACTGAAAATCCCTACTCTATCTCAATGCCACCTGTATCACTTTCTTGCGGCCAAATAACTTTTCTTCACTGTATAAGAGCCCTCACGCTTCTCAACAAAGATCATCTCACTGCACACCCCTTTATGGCCCCTCTTAGACTGTTATCTTTCCGCAAACCCAAGTACTGAGCTATAAATAGTTCAGTTGCACTGGTGGTAGCAGAAGTAGGCTTGATCAATGGCTGACCCTCAAGAAAAGTTTTCAAGCTACAATAAGGTTAAGACCACATGACCAACCCTCCCAGATAACTCTTCTCCCCATCACAAAAGCTTACATCATTTATTGAGACCAGATTAAATTACTTGATATTTACAATGAGCCCCAGATAGGTTAACAAGAGGTCAGTATTGCACTATCATCCAGACCTCCCTCAGTACATATCAAACCTACAGTTGGATACCTTCACTGGTAGTGTAAAAAACATTAACATACTTATATGGGTACAATATACAGAAATTCACTTATATATATGTCAGGATTTAGAACTTGTGTGGGTTCTCACTACATCAGAACACTTGATGGGCCCTTCTGCAGCCTTGTTTAATACCTGGGCAGGCTAAAGAGCTGCAATAATGTGAGACACCTTCAGGAAAGCTGACAAAGCACATTATAGCAAAACATCACCCATCCTGATAAAAACATCATTGCTATGTATCAAAAATATTGATAGGGTCATGGAATACCTTACCGCTTGGCAGCAAGCCCTCATCCCTACACCTGAAACAGTTATTAAAATAAATGTAAAGCCCCTTACTCTCATCATCAATGGGTTAAAGACCCAATCTTTAAATCTGTGCTGATAAAAATATGCATCTCTATTAAAAGGTGCCATAAAGCCATTGTAGGGGCAAACAACCAAGCTATCTTGAGATTTTTTAGTACAGCTAAGACTGACTCTAGGCTCTGTGTAGTGCGCTGTAGCACTCACAGTCAAGTAGAACACCACTAAAAGGAAGCTAACAACATATTTTATTGTGAAAGAGAACTTTAGTTAACCTAAATAGAGAATACAAGAAAACTGGAGGATTGTAGGTGTGAGAGCCGCAGCAATCTCAGCTAGCACACAATTTTGATCACTCCAACCAAAAAGATCTGCAATTGTCATGGGTATAGAGTAGACACCTTGGACGTCTTTCAAGTGCATTTCAATCATCTAATCTTACAAGATATTCAGCATCAAAATAGAATCACATATTTAGCTTTCCCTTTATTGCTTCAATGCAACTCTCATTGTCTTTTTTAAATGCTAGGTAGACCACAATATGATCAACCAAGAGTTGCAGATACTTATCAGCTCAATCATGCCCATATTTGCTTTAAATATGTGCAGATGGCTGACTCTGAAAGAGTACCCATTACACAGCAAACTTTTATGTTTTTAGTAAGGGTGGCCAGCATCTATCTCAGCCTCTTAGGACCTAATACAAGTGGCCTTTGCCACAACATAGTTTCATGCTTATATAGGTTCCATCACAATTTTTCTTATATCAATTAGGACATATCTGCCATAACGCTCAAATGTGGTGGTGTATAGTTCCAAGTATACCTTGTGAAATAATTAGGCTTTTCTATGAAAAAGCTCTTATACATTTTATCAAAGAAGGCATCTAAAAGTTTCTGGGAGGAGGCTTGACGTTTACCAGTAGCTTTTCAAAGTTGTCTGCCCTAAGACTAAGACAGGAGGTGCTGCAATCACATCATCACTGTTGCTTTAGATGATTCTTGACAAGTTTAAGAGTATGTTTAGTGAAACCTTAGAGAAACTCACATCAACTCACAAGGTACAAACCACTATCCAACTTCAGGGTTTATTACCTAAGGCTCATATTTCTCTACCATTTAATACTCAAAAAGAAAAAAACCTTTGTCAAAACCTTGTAAATTTCCTGAATAAAGGCTTTACCTGCTCTTTAATATATCTGTATGGGGATGTAACATTTTTTGTGATCAAGAAAGATAGCTTCTTATGATTGATTACAGAACACTGTGCCCTAAATAAGTTAGTTGTTAAAAACAAATATCTTTTATTGCTGATTAGAAGCTTGTTTAATACACTTGCAGGAACAAAAACCTTTAGCAATATTGATCTCATTGCAGGGTATAATAAGACTTGAATCATAACTGGTGATCAGGCAGAGACAGCTTCAGCTCGCATTACATATTATTTGAGTTTCAGGCCATGAACTTTAGCACAAAAAACACCTCATCCACACTTGTAATGATTATAGATAAATTATTAAAAAAGCTTTTTAGAAAATAGGTTGTATTCTGCTTTGACAACACCACCATGCTCAGCCAAAACTTGGGGGAAGCACCTATAACGCCTACATGTCATTCTCAGCACTCTTTGCAAGCATCAACTGAAACCCAACCTTTCAGGTGTGAGTTTTTGAAGACAGAACTACTCACCTTGATCTTCAATCATAGCAAAAGATATCACACCTAACCCTGCCAAAATCAAGGCCATTGTAGATATCACAGCCCATACCAGAGTCCGACTGGACTCCCACAGGGGAGGCAGGCCAGACCTGGAAGGCCATGTACACAATAGGTGTAATTCTGACCAGGTAGTTGATTGCAGTAGCTAAAGGACACCAAATCCCAGTATGGGGCACAACCTGGTTGGCCAGCCCCAATGCTGTGATATAAACAAACCCTAACTTACTGAAGTCCTGAACAGAAGGGGTGTTGGGTAAGGGGGGAGTGGTAGGAATCTCCTTCATAGAAGGCAGGATGGTATCTTTAGCACAACCAGGAGGGAGATCCAGATGATGGGGGTGGAAATACTCCAAGTCAAGAGTGCGGGGTGGATTGACTGAGGTAGCAGGAGTATAGCCAGGAGGGTACAGATAGGCAAGTTTATCTTGAGTAGAGGATTCACAAATAGATGCAAACAGAAAAATTATATTGGTGCAAAAATAGATAATTCCTGCAAGAAGATAATAATTTCTGGGCATAAACTCGTTTTATTAAGATTTCAACAGTGAGGAAGGCTTTTCCTCCTCACTATTTATACTTACTGGTAAAGATGTAATCTTTTGTGTCACCAGGGATCTGGCAGCAACATTTTCAGTCAAACTGACAATTTTACCTGGGGATTGCACACTAGAGCTTAGGGAGGGAATATTATTGGTCAGCATAACAGAAATCTTGCTTGAACTGCAGCATGCTAAGGTGCCACAGCTATTTATAGAACCCGCGAGCAATTGAGCCCCCAATTGCGCGATCAAATAATTGCACTCCTGATGTACCATTTCCCAATAATTAAGAGGCCCAAATTTGTTAATGAAATTGAAGCCAGGGATTTGAGGCTTTTGTGCTTCTCAAATCCTGGGCCATTTGTTAATCAAAAGGGGGTTTTATTGCTCTGGGAGACTATTGGTCAGGGTTCTCAAGCTTGGGGTGTTTGGCCTCTAGGAAGGCCAGCTGATTTTCCAGGGCATTCTGGGCCCTGACAGCAGATATGTCAATTCTCACAGATGTCAGTCAAGTGTGCACCTTGCTTGGCATAACTTCATATGTATAAAATTTCCCCTAACCATGGTAAATCAATAGCACCACTAACAGAACTTCTGAGTACAAAAAGATGGTTTCCTTGACATATTTCAGGGGTAAGAACTTTTATAAGATCAAGCACAGCCTTAATCCTGCCCCTATCCTGAAGCTCATAAACTGTGGACGTCAGTAAAACCTTGAAATGAAATGTATTAGATAGAGCAGTAGGGTGATAGATCACTCCTGACATAGTTGACATGATAGAATCAAATTGGAATCAGGTCTGACTTCCAACGTGAAATATTGATAACAAAAACTAGAAACTTGCTGGGATGATAAATAATTGCAAAACTTCTCATAATTATACACTTAAAAAGTGTGAGGCTGTTGGCCAGAACACAAATGGCAATTATGTGCACAAAAAATCTGCACATGGTGTTGCAATATCAATCACTATTCAGGATGCAAAAGAGGGCAATAAAATTAATGCATGAGATGATAACAGAAAGCAACTTTAGATACAGCCAAGTTGTCTTAGAGACATGCAAAGACCAACTTATGTGTGAATTCCCCAGTTCTGAATTTAGCATGATAAATACAGTATGAGTAACAAAATCAAGATTAATAAAGTAGGAAAGCCCTTCTAGAGCCCAGAAATGTGCCAAAAAGGTGTTCAGAGACCCAGAAACTAGAGCAAGCATACAACATGTGACAACCTCCAGAATTAACTCATACATAATGAAACATCCTCCATGTCAACAATTTCAAAAGTTGTTTTTGCTTTATCTTTTATAATTTCAATTAAAAGCTCAAAATAAAAATCAAACATTGCTTCTATTATCAGTGTCAATTATTTAATCAAGAAAAAAATAATTTTTAATATTGAAAATAAGAAAAATATTTTTGAGAATTGTTGACATGGAGAATGTTCTATTATGTATGAGTTAATTCTGGAGGTTGCCCAACATGTCACTGCCCAAGCACAGTTCTCAGGGTAAAAAATGTCATTTTAAGTCAAACAAATATGCAAACCATGTACCAAAGTGCCAGCAGCATGCCAATAACCAGACACATGCCAGTTAAAACCAAAGTGGCTCATCTAATATGGAAGTAAAATATATGATAATCAAGTGTTATTCCTACTGTCAATTCCCAAACCCAATAAAAACACCTCAGTAAAAGTCCTCAAAAAGATGGCCCATCACTAGCACTTACTAGATCCAGGACATTTGCATCACTTAATTTCTTAAATAATTGAATGTGAAGACAATCATCCACTAGACTGCCTTGAACTAATATATAATAAAGCCATTTTAAATCACTGAGAGTACACCATAACTGAGTTGAAAATCCACCATTCAATTATTTGATTTCTAGTTTAATTAATTTAGTTAGTTAAATAGTTTGAACACTCATTTAGTCCCCCACCAGTCAAGAGAAAATAACCTCATATACATTGACTTTTTGTCTATGTTACTTGGTTGTGATGGAGATTCATCTGATGGTCCCTAAAATAACAAAAAGATGATTCTTGTCAGGGAGCCAACCTTGGGCAGCCAGCCTGTTGTTTTCTGGAATGCACAGGCCGCAGGTTTTGCGGGCAGGGCCTATCACAAAATTGAGGCTAACTTAATAAGTTAGGACATTGAATTTCTCACCCAAGACCATGGGCTGGCGGCCAGGATTATAGTTTCAATCACCCCTGTAAGGGTGATAAACACTATTGAAAATAGCTTGTTGATGTGATAAAGGGGATGCTTAGGAGCAGATGCAGGCATTGGTTTGGGAGTGATTGTTGGCTCCATATCCAACTGGTACACAGAAAGGAAGTTGTATTTTTCTCAAAATAGATGAGGCTCAGTTGTGTACCAAGAGCCTTGTCTATTATATATGGCTGCTGATTTTACACAGGCCAGGAGGTTTTGGTTCAAGATCTTCTCAAAGGTGTAGTATTTGTATTCAGGCTTTAAAGGGTACTATGTAAAGTAGAAAAGACCAAATGGGACGCCTGGAGGACAATAAACTGCAGGCAGAGGGGCTGGAAGGATTTGAGCTGAGATGATAAATTTTGAAGACAAAAAGGCAATAATTAGGAAAACCAATATCTCATAAGCTTTATTATTAAAAATGGCACTAAAGTCTTAGTGCAGGGTCTATGGGTCTATATAGTACCCTGCCGCTAAACTTTACATTTTCCATGTGAGGTTTATCATAGGTTCAGAAAATATGAGGTTGGGTGGTCAGGACGCTCAGGTTCATGTGCAACAAAATAGCACTGCTGCTGGGTGTTTGCTTATTGGTTGAAATCTCTGGAAAGGTCACTCAATTCTTCTGTTCTCAAGCCATGGTCATGGGAGTGGGCTTCAGGCCTGTGTTTTCCTCAGTTGATGAATCTTGATTAGTCACTAGTTTAGACTTCAAGCTCATTAAGCTAATGGCAGGAATTTATTTGTTTCTTTAGGAAATTTTCTGATCTTTCATTGGGCGCTGTAGTTTCTAAGGGTTGACTAGTATTATTATGTAGGGATTTATGCTCAGCTTCAGCTTGAGGGGGCTTAATCCTAGGAAAACGCGGCTGGCTGCCCTTTGGTCCTTAGGGCTAGCTGCCCACAGGGGATCAGGGCCAGGGTTTAAATCCTGCCCTTGGGCCTGGGTTTTGAGGGGAGGAAAATTGTCAATCCTGACAATCCTTTTGCCAGTTCCTATAAGTTCATTCAAATTACTTGTACTTTTTGGATTTATTAAATGTTGCCATACTAAAAATTCAACCTTACTGTCTATACTTTAACTTATTATGTCTTAATTGTATTTTCCAGAAATTTTGATGGACACAATAACTTGGCCAAGACCGTTAATTGGCTAATGATAATCTTGCCAATTAGGCTGCAAGTTAGTAATTTCAGCTTCTGCTATCTGGTCTGAGAGTTAGTAACCTTTTCCCTCAATTTAGAGAGCTGTTAATTAGGGGGTGTAATTTTCCTGGAGATCATTAATGAGGACTTCTTTCATGTGGCTTAAAAATATCACAAACCAACAGATATAAAGCAAATTTATTCTATTTGTGATAAAAATTTGGAAGTTATTATACATTGTGTGAAAAAGTACCACTATTATCTAAAAGAGAACAAATTTTCTCACCATATGATCTTCAACTACAAGATCTTAAAGTATTTTAAAACACAATCTCACTTGGCTTGTTGTCAAGAAGAATGAGCTGAACACATGTTTTTATACCAGATAAGGATAGAGTACAAGCCTGAGAAGGATTTGATCACTTCTGGTGATCTCTTATTGATGTATGTTAAATCTATTTCAGATGACAATATCCAGGACCTCAATTAGTACCTGCTGTATCTAAATTTCAAAGCAACTTATTATCAGAGAGCCTATTTAATAAAAATTTCTAGTTAAAAGACAACAAAAGCCAGTTTGTCACAGATAATAGAAACATACAGTAGTTTTCAAAGCTGTGGCACTAAGTGAAATCAACTCAGATTTAAATAAAATCAAAATCTAATGCATTCATATTGATTAAAAATAGATTTAGGTACACTTTTTAAAAAATCAGAGTTGGTTTTTCTTAGAACCACATATTTGAAAACTAATGTATGTTGCCAAGTAGAAACCAGGGGAAATACCTATTGCATTCTCATCACACAGTGAACAGCCATTATCTTTCACTGGCATTAGACTCTAGGACAAATTCATGGGTATAAATTAGACAAGATTATAAAAACAAGGTTCAGTGACCACAAATGCACCAAGACATTATGAATCTCCTACAAACCTGTGTGCTGTGCAGGAAGAACACATTAATTCCCATATTTTCTAAGTCTTCCCTCCTCATAGAGACCATGATGTTAAGGTAGAAAATCAAATGAAAGGAATAGTGTGCCCTTGTAGGACCAGAAACCAGCAAAAAACCGCCATCAAACTCTTGAGAGAACTAGATGACTTGAACACTATTGTTGAAAAAATTGGGTCAAAGCTGGAGTTGCCCAAATAGCTTGGAAAATCTGGATTTGCCTTATTTTCCCCCAAATAATTATGACAAGAAAATCACATATTATACACTATTTGGGGCTGGAAGCACTTGGCCCGCTGGTTGTCAGATTTTTTTGAATTATGATGTTGTCAAAACAGCAGGCTTGACCCACCAGCAAGGTTCTGAGTAAGCAGGTTTGTGGCCCGCAATCTGATTATCCAGTCACTCAAAGCCAGACTAGGAAGTCAACTCAAATTTCCAAATCCAACAACATGAACAAATGATGATCTCTTACAGTGGATACCTTGTTTTGGCGCTTGACTCATTATTAGGATCAAGCCACCCCCTTCAACATCCTACTGTGTGATCTAAACAATCATGTTCCTGTTATCCATGACTCACATTAACTATATAATCACTACCTTTCAATAAAGAACATTACCTAGCTTCTAAATATTTCCCCCTTATAACTCTGCTAAAACAGCACAGTTAGGACATTGGTAGAACAGGTAGGTTCTCCATCCTACCTTATCTTGTAAAATCCCGCCTGTTGCCCGTACTTGCTGCGCCCAACAAATCCTTGATAGAATCATGTCTGGCCTCCCAGCAGACTGGACACCATACACACCTGGTGCCGAGATACCTGATGGGTTTGTCCTCTACCAGAACATGATGATACCACTCCCCACGTTCAATGCCTTGTCAGCACAAGGGTTCTTCCAGGCTCTCTCTGCTATGCCTTGTGCAACTGATGAAAATACCATGCCAGCCTACGTAGCCCAAAGACTTTGAAGTGCTGCCCTGGAATCTTTTTCTGAGTCTAACAACAACAACACTGCTGCATAGATCCAATCTGCCCAAAGCAAACTGGCCCAAATGGAATGCCCACAGCAATTCTGGATTGCAGATATCTCCATCCAACTAACTCATGACGCTGGCACCTGGTGCAACAAGTGGCATGAAGAACACACCAAAAAGGACTGGGATACCTTCAAACAAGACTTCTTGGCATGATTTGTGCTTAAGGACACCATACTCATGATCATACATCAAGTAAAGAACTTAACTCAGACAGGCACCGTGAAGGAGCTCACCCACACCTACAAGGAACTCTGACTACGTGCACCCTCTGACATGGCCTTTGACACCCCAGCCTCACACCTCATGTACTACAACACACTAAAGTTGCATTTAATGAGAAATGTGAACCTGAATCAAGTGACCAATCTACAGAGTCTGTATTGCAAAGCAGAGAAAGCAGAACAAACGTCCAACACTCTCCACAAGGCACAAACCAGAAAATGAGAGAGACCCAAAGACTCTCACCCAGCCGGGTGTTCCAATCAACCACCCCCTGAGAACAACAGAAGCAGCACAAACCATAAACCTGCAGGTTCAAATGGACATGGAAGCGGGAACAGTGGCCAGTCAAACTGTACACATTTCCGTATCACTGCCACACAAGGCAACCAAGACAAGGGAAAAGCCCTGGGAGAGCATTAAGCAAGCCAAGCTCTCCCCACACAACTCCTGACTTGCCCAATGATGAATACCAACCTGAGGAAGTGGACCAGTGTCTAATGATCCAAGTGCCTTCAGAGGACCTGGTGCTTTACACCATCACCAGACACCCCAATAAACTGATTTATTACCCTTTCTGTTTTTGCAGTTACACAGGCTCAGCACTCCTGGACTTGGGTGCGGACCAAACCCTAGTCAATAGCAGCTTTGTGGACAAGTTCAAGCTAACCACTAATCTTTTGCGGATTAAAAACATGGTTTTAGCTGATGAACATCACATTTCTGTGACAAGAAAAGCCGCCCCCTTCTCTGTTGTGCTTGAGAACCTGCAATCCACCATCCAAGGCCCCATCATTGACTTTCCAAAGCTTGACATTGTACTGGGGTTGGACTGGTTGCAAAAGAACAACCCCCACGTAGACTGGGCAACCTCAGTATTGACCATCAAACACAAAGGCGTCAACCACCAGATCTACCCTGACTCAGTGGACCAACTCCTATGCAACCACATCTTTGTGCTTATTACAGAGACCCTGGAGAAAAGAGACAACCTCAAGGCAATTGACTGGGACTCCTGCCAGTACAAGATCATACATTTCAAAGACCACCAGGATACCACTACACCTCAGGATTGCAAAATTGTAGCCCATCATCCAGAAATCTTCAAGGAGGCTTTACCCGGGTTGCCTCCAGAAAAGCATATCCAACACTCCATCCAACCCAAGGGAGCTGTACCCAAGGCTTGGCCCATCTATTGCCTGACCCCAAACAAAGATGACGCCCTACGTGCCTACCTCAAAGAGGCCTTGGAGAAAGGACTTATCCGTTCCTCACAATCTTCCTTTGGGGCCACTGTATTATTTGTGGCCAAGAAGGATGTCACCCTGCGCCTAGTCACAGATTATTGAGCCCTAAATGAAGTTACCATCAAGAAATTTTACCCACTGCTGCTCATTGACAACCTGTTTAATGCCCTGGGCAGCGCCACAGTCTTCTCCAAGATTGACCTAACTGCAGGCTACAATCAGATCCCTATCAAAGCGGAAGAAATCCCCAAAACAGCCTTTTGCACTAAGTATGGCTTATATGAGTGTGTGGTGCTCAATTTTGGTATGACAAATGCCCTGTCAACCTTTGTGACCTTCATGAACAAAATGTTTGTCGCTCACATAGGCAAGCATGCCTTAGTCTACCTGGACAACATTATTAACTATAGCCTCTCAGTAGAACAGAACCACAAGGACTTAGAGACAGTCTTTGCTATCCTGGAACAACACAAGCTGCTAGCCAAACCCTCCAAATGTCAGTTCTTCTGCAAACAACTGCCTTTCCTAGGGCACATAGTCTCAAAAGACAGCATCAAGCCCAACAGTCAAAGGATACAGGCTATCTGTAAAATGCCACCACCCAAAGACAAGTCAGAACTCTGCACATTCTTAGGAATGGTGGCCTACATATGCTGTTTTATACCTGACCGCGGTGTCCTGACTGCACCCCTGTCTGCCATAACTGGCGCCAAATCTAAGTTTGTATGGACCCCCCCCCCCCCCCCAACGTGACCTTTGCTTTAGGTGTCTCAAGGAAAAGCTCACAACAGCATCTATCCTGCAGTACCCCAAACACAATGAGGAGTACCAAATGGAAACAGACGCCTCAGACGCATCCATTGGGGGAGTACTAAAAATCAAAAACAATAATGGTGACTTCCTGACTGTAGCCTATAAATCACAGAAACTGATAGGCAGCAAGTGTCAATAACCTATACATGACAAGGAGTTGTTGGCAATTGTACACTGCCTAGTCAAATGGCGTTGCTATCTGGAACAACAGGAAGAATTAACAGTGTTGACTGACCACAAGTCACTCATATATTTCAAAACCCAAGAAAACCTATCCCGCTGTCAGGCCCGCTGGATGAAACTCCTGGAGAGATTCAATATGCTCATACAATACAAGCCTGGCCCAGAACTTGCCATGGCAGACACAATCTCACGCCTGTACGCCCAAGCCACAAGAGGAGAAAATGGGCTCAACCCAGACTGGCCCCTCTTGGTACTTTGGACAAAGGACAAAGGTTTCCCCCTGGCACCACTGAAATTACAAAGGAGACATTCAAGAATGAGCATCTATTTGCAGACGTGTACGGGACCTTACACTGCAAGATGA
>QTSX02000379.1:0-37888 GCA_014839935.2 Entomophthora muscae
GGGGCACCAATCCCCTTAATAATGTTGCAACTGAGATTCCCTCCTTGCCTGCTAATGTATCTCACAATACACAGGGGGCTCTTGATGAGTTGCCCCATAAAATATCTAACGGTATAGATAAATCTGATGGCAATGTCAAATTACAGGAACTATCTCCTAATTAGGAGCTCTGCCAATTTGACATGCTGATCCCTGCACAAGTTATTCTATGGTCCCAAACCTTATATGAAACCTGCCACTGTGCCATCCCCTGGTGGCCTTGTGGCTTTCCCAGTATAGTATATTAGTCACAATAACAACCAATAAACATTATCTTATTATTCTTATTCTTGTCCTTTCTTTTGGACGACTGTCTTCCCTAATCAAATACTGAACTATCATTGGTGCAGTTGAAACAATAAGATAGGTGTTGTTTGGCTTGAATTTTATGACAACACTAGGTCCCCTTATCCCTGGCTCCAATTTATGTATATCATGATTTACTACCCAGACTTCACCTGATAATTTGAATCTTTCTTCCTGGAGCAGTATTGTCTCTCTTTCTACTTTTTCTTTTCCCTTGTCCTCTTGGTCTTGCCTAGCTTGATGTACTGTGGAGGTATTATCTCCAGATACCTTTTTTGGAAGGGTTAGGTGTGATCCCAGAGTGATTCTGGCAATAATAGACCTGTATATGTATACAATTTCATGCAGGCTTCTACATTCATCAAAATTTATGCAATTGCAACACACCATTAGCGCTGTTGGTAGCATACCTGCCCAAAGGCAAGAGTTGTTGGCTTAAAATTTTCTTAAGGCTTCTATCAGTGACTCAGTTAATCTTTCAATTCTACCATTTTCCTAGGGGTGGTAGGGGCAGGTAACTGTGTGTTTGATACCATTCTTGGTAAGTGAGATACTGGTGTTCATAGCAGTAAGTTCAGTCCCTCTGCCTTTGATTAGATTATCAGGTTTTATGAACTTGGCAATGGTTTTCTTGCCTATGAACCATCTCACTTTTGTTGCAACCAAGTTTTTAGACCCACCTGCCAACATATTTTATGATACAGAGGGGGCGCTCAATAATTTGCCCCTTGACATATCTAACAACATGGGCCATTCTGATAGCAATATCAAATTGCAGGCACTTCTTCCTAATTAGGAGCGTTGTCAATTTGGCCTACTGGTCCTGCAGAAGTTATTCCTTGGCTTTAATATTTACACAGAGCGTTCCACCACGCCACCCCTTGTGGCCCAGTGGCTTTCCCATATTGTATATTAATTGTATTATTATGCAATAAACAATACCTTATTATTATTATTCCTGTCCTTTTTATTGGACAGTTTTCTTCCCCAACTCAAGTACTAAATCCTCATTGGTTCAGTTGCAACAGTGGTAGCAGAGGTAGATTCACAACCTACCTAAAGAGAAAATTCCCCCAAGAAAGGACAGAGTACAGGCCGTATGGCTACTCCCCATCAAGAGACTTTCCTGCCGATCCCTGAGGGAGACATCCCTGATGGTTACATTATTTACAAGAACAGCTAGTTCTTATGAGTGTGTATAATTGTCTCTGCCTTAGACAGCGTGACACCAGCGTCATCCTGCCTCAGTCAGACCTTTCACAGTGCATGCTTGACCTCCAGCTGGAATCCTTTGCAGGTGGGGTCAAAGGGGCCAACATTGTCAGTTGGCTTCACTCCACCAAAACCTGCCTCTGTATCTGTCAAGTACCTGAGCCCATGTGGGTTGCCACAGCATCTGGGTGCCTCACAGGGCCTGCCAAGAAATTGAGGTCACCTAGGCGGCATTCAGGGACGCCACAAAGTCTTGCTACAGCAAAACATTCTTGTTATTGTGGTGGGAACTCACCTTCTGGAAATTAAGCAGACTGGCCCCATTCCCAAATACCTTGCCGCCTGGCAGAAAGCTCTTGCCGCCCCCCAAAGCTGTGTTCAACAGAAACACTATGCTTCTGACCCTAATAGTCAATGGGCTCAAGCCCCATATCTGTAAGTGGGTCCCTGTAGGTTGCTGCACCTCCATTGATGAATGTTACAAAGCCATTGTGTATTCCAACAACCAGGCTTTGATGGGTTTCTGCCGCACAAATGATGCTCCGCCTCAACCTTGTGCAACACCTGGCAGCCCCTACAACCAAGTAGGCCGCTGTCAGCCCTTCCAGCAGGAAAATGGGATTAAACTCCCCTGCAGGGGGGAGCTCTAGCTAGCAAAAATTGAGGACCAGGGAAAAGCCCAGGGGTTGTAGCTAAAAGAGGTTCTATAACCCCACTTGACCCTTCCTCTCAATCCCTGCTTGCAAAGAATTCCTGCGACTACAGTGTACAAAAAGTTGAAAACCTTGACATCTTCCAGGTTCATAGTAACAACCCTTGCTTCGAGAAATCCACTCTCCCAATAAAGTAACCCACTTGGCTTATCCCTTCTGTTTCCGTGGAAACACCCACAAATTACTGGTAGATACTGGGGCCAACTACACTATGGTTGACCAGGCATTTGCTGACTCTCAACAATTGGACCGAGTGCCTAGCAGGTTCAAGGCAGTACAAGTAGCTGACTCCCGTAGAGTTGCAATTACCCATGAAACATACCCTTCTCTGTGAGAATGGGGAACATCCAGGTTAAGCTCTCTGGTCCAATCATGGCAGGGCTCAGCCACGACGTAATTGCTGGCCTCAACTGGCTTTGGCACAATTGTCCCTACATCAACTGGGATACATCTGTTATCACCCTCAATAGAAATGGGGTGGCTTTCCAGATATACCCTTCAAAATGAACAAGTTGCTTCACAATACTGTGTTTGTTAGAATAACAGAAACAGGCTCCTATCAGTTCAAGGGGAAAACTAGACCTTAACCAATGCTCAGTCAAAGTTATCCGTGCTGAACCACCTGCGGCCCCTCCCTTGACCACTTCAGCTCCACCAGCGCTTGCCACACTCCTTGAGGAGTATAAAGATTCTTCAGTGAAACACTGGATCAACTACCTCCTCCCCAAGAGATTCAGCATGTTGTAAAACTTCAAGGGTTGTTACCCAAAGCATGTCCCTTATATTGTCTTACACCAAAAGAAGATGAGACCCTCCACCATCACCTTGTGGACGCGCTTGATAAGGGCTTCACTTGCCCCTCGCTCTCTCCATACGGGGCAGATGTCTTCTTTTTAGCCAAGAAGGACAGGTCCCTTTTCCTGGTCACAGATTACCACGCCCTAAATGAGGTGACAGTTAAGAATAAGTACCCCCTGCCGTTGATTGAGAACCTGTTTGATGCACTTGCAGGTGCAAAGGTCTTTAGCAAGATTGATCTCACCGCGGGGTACAACCAGGTTTGCATTGCACCAGGGGATGAAGCAAAAACTGCTTCTGCACACACTACGGGTTGTTTGAGTGTTGGGCCATGAACTTCAGAATGACCAACACTCCTTCAACCTTTGCCATGTTGATGAACAAATCATTTGAGGAATTGATTGGGAAATGTGTGGTTGTGTACCTTGACAACATTATTGTCTTCAGTCAAGATCAAACCACACATCTCCAATACCTCCGTGTTATCCTTGACACCCTTTGGAAAAATCAGCTAAAAGCTAAACCCTCCAAATGCAAGTTCCTCAAGTCAGAGCTGCTGTTCCTTGGGCACATCATCTCTGCCCAAGGGATAAAGCCCAACCCTGCTAAAATCAAGGCAATCATCAACATGCCACCTCCCACCAATGTGGGTCAGGTGTGTACCTTCTTAGGCATGGTTGCCTATGTGCGCAAGTTCATTCCAATTGTGGAGAACTAATTGCACCTTTCACCAAGCTCCTTAACACTAAACAGCGCTTCCATTAGACTCCCGTCAGAGATCAAGCCTTTGAGACGTTGAAGCAAAGACTTACAACTGCGCCTGTATTGCAGTTCCCCAATCAGAACTGCCAGTACAAACTTGAGACTGACACCTCTGACAGGGCCATAGGGGGTGTACTACAGGTAGAAACCAACAAAGGCGTCTTCTTCCCTGTGACATATGAGTCCATAAAACTTACTGACTCAGAACAATGTTACCCTATACATGATAAAGAGTTGGCCACAATTGTGCACTGCGTTGAGAAATGGCGCTGTTACCTGGAAGGGGCTACCTTTCCATCCCGCGTCCTGACAGATCAAAAGTCACTCCAGTACTTCAACATGCAGTCCCACTTGACACGCTGCCAAGCCAGCTGGTTTGAGCATCTATCCCCCCTACCAGCTGCGCATTGAGTACAAGCCTGGGAAGGAACTTGTCACAGCTGACGCCCTCTCACGTCCCTACGTAGTGTCCATCATTGGGGATGATGGCTTGGATCTAGATTGACCAATGCTGTACCTTTGCCCTGAAGTGACTTGTTACAAAGGCCTTAACTCAGTAACCATCTCCAAGTTGAAGGACAACAAAAGCCAGTTCACTACTAATGTTGGCAAGGTCTGCCACCAGGCAGAGACAGGTGAGAAGACGCCTTACATTTCCACCACACAACAAGGCAGCGCAATATTGCATTACCACCGCACCTTGGGTCATATCAGAGGGCACAACCTCTTTGAGATTATGAAACAAAAGGTTTAGTGGCCGCATATGCGCCAAGATATTTTGGATCTCCTCAAACCATGTGTGCTGTGCAAAAAGAACACGTCTAAACCTCCACCCCCAAGTCTTTCCTGCCCATCAAGGCCATGGAACCCTTCAAACAGTGGGCCCTTGATGTTGTTGGGCCCCTCCCTGAAGACAGACTGGGGAAGAAATAAATCATAACTGCCATCAACTACTTAACTTGTTGGTCAGTGGCCTGGACAACAACTAATCACATTGCCACCATCATCACACACTTCATTGGCAAGGAAATTGTGGCCCACTTTGGGCGGCCCAAGCGTCTCATCACAGATGGTGGCCCCAAACTTGTTGGGCAGGTCATGAAGGCGTACTGCACCAAGAAGGCCCTCCAATAGATAGTCCCCACTCCCTATCATCTGCAAGACAATGGACACATAGAGCAGTTAAATGGCTCCCTGGTTTAACTGATTACCAAGCTCTCACAGGAGTACCCCAATACTGCGTGGACTGAACACTTGCCCACTGCCCTACTTATTTTACTAGCAAGAATCAACAGAGGCACGGGGTTCAGTCCCAGCGCTTTGGCCTTTGGAACGCCTGGCAGTCTGACAGGGGTTGAACAGGGAAAGCTACGGTCCAAGGTCCCTGACAAGCCACCCCTAGCAACAACCCCATCCCTGGATCAATGGCGTGCCAAAGCCTGGGAAATTGAACACAAGCAAATTGCAGGAGGGACCAAACACCTTGAAGCCAGATACACTATAGGCAACCCCTTCTACACCCTCAACCCCAATTCAGCCAAGTTAGAACCCAATTGCCTAGGGCCCTTCAAGATAGCCACGGTCTATGACAACCACACCTACCAACTTGAAGATGCCCAAGGAAACACCAAAAGACTCAACCACAATTGCTTGTGCCCCTACTGTGCCATCCCCACATAAAATCTTTTTGTGTGTACCTTTCCAGACCTTCCAAAGGTTCCAATTCTGGTTCCTGGTGACAAGCAGGGGGCAAGGGGGGGGTGTTGCAACTGAGATACCATCCTTGCCCGCTAATGTATCTCACAATACACAGGGAGCAATTGATGAGTCACCCCATGATGTGTCTAACGGCATGGATTAATATGATGGTAATGTTGAATTGCGGGCACTATCTGCTAAGTAGGAGTGTTGCCAATTTAATAGGCTGATCTCTGTGCAAGATATTCCACAAACCCAAACCTTATACTGTAAATTCAGAACCTAAATGTAAAAATGCAGGATTTTTAAATCCTTGGTCCAAATTTTGAATCAATTTTGCAGTATGGCATTTTTAATTAAATTGAATTCTTTGTATTTTTATTTGAATTTTTAAAAATGCGGGAACTCATAGACACTTTGCAAAGTTCAAGTCAAACTGCATATTTCCAATGAACAAAATGAATTAACTGGAATCAGATTTGAAGCATTCAAATCCATCAACCATTATCATTAAGTTTACTATGTTTTTTTGGAATTGCAGGATTATCAAATCCAAGAACCTATCAAATCATAATTGAATGCCACTAGTAAACTCAAATAATAATTGCAGGAACTAAAATCCAAATTGAATGTACAGTAAGAAACTAGGAAACACCAACCCAAATCAAGAAGCTCCACTCTGGATAAAATCAAATGAAAAATTCAATCTTGATAGCCATGTTTAGACATGAAAATTAAGTGAGATGTAAAATTGTCTAAACATGGAAATTATACAATATTCTGCACTATAAATCACTAATATAGTAACCACAAACCCATATAAGGATATATGAGCCACCCTCTTGATGATGCAGAAATATTTTAAAGGTTTTTGGCCCCTGGCGTAGCCAGGGGCCAACAAATTGTCTTTTCAAGGAAGAAGGAGAGGTGAGAAAGAAAAAACTTCAAAGTGAAACATCACTGGATTACTACACTATGTGTTAATGGATTGCTATTAAGGATGCTTGATTACAGTTGATTTTTAGAAAATGCTACTAATAAAATAGAATTATATATTAAAATCTATTTTTATCAAGTTGCCTTTTCCTTGGTGTGTTGATAGTTCATTTGCTGTTGATAATGTACCTTCATTTAATTGGATAGTTTCACCTCCAGTTGCCAAGGCAATAGGAAATCAAGTTGCCTCTGCAACCACAGCTAGTCTTGCAGAGGTGACTTGATTTTCTATTGCCTTGGCAACTGGAGGTGAAACTATCCAATTAAATGAAGGTGCATTATCAACAGCAAATGAACTATCAACACACCAAGGAAAAGGCAACTTGATAAAAATAGATTGTAATATATAATTCTATTTTATTATTAGCATTTTCTAAAATCTACTTTAATTAAGCATCTAAATTTTAACCGTCCTAAAATAGAATAGGGTGATTTTTGAGAATGACAATTATTTCTAAAAGAATTAGCACTAATTCACTCTAGATCCTTTGACTTCCTGTTTGAGATGCCCATAAAATTTTATTTATTTCAAATTCACCTCATTTTTTATTTGAAATTTGGTTCTTGGATTTAACATTCCTGCAATTTTAGATTTGTTAATTTTTACATGATGTCTATGATTTGTTTGAAATACAGGAAATCTCAAATTTTACATTAGAATCCTGCATTTCTGATTCATGTATCCCGCATCTGTTTGCTGTGTTTTGTCTTTTGCTAGTTGAGTTATCTGCTCAAGGGATTCAAAATTTGACAATTTAAAGAAATCAAAAAATTCAAATTAAATATTTGAGTTTGATAAATATTTTAATTTTCACTCAGCTGAGTTGTCTGCAAAAGTGATTTGAAATTAGGACCAAGGATTTGACAATCCCCCATTTTTACCTTTAGGTTCTGAATTGACAGTACCTACCAGCTGCACTTTTTTGCTTACCACCTGAGTAAGCACCATACTACTGGGTTCTCCCCATTTGCAATATTGTATGGGCAAAAAGCCACTACCCTCTCAACCTTGGGACATACATTGGTTGAGCTAGACTCTGCGCTTGATCCCAAACAAAAAGTCTGAGAGTTAGTCAATAAGGTCATAGACATCCAGGCAACTGCCTATACTTCCGGTACAAGTCTAAGATCTTGGAACTATCACCTTCCAATGCATTGTGCGCCCCCATATCTGAGTTCAGAATTGTAGCTCAAGTCCTCTATTACCAACATTAGATAGGTGACCACACTCTTAAGCTTTACTCTCTCTGGGTTGGCCCTCATACCGTGATCTTCAAGAGTGGCCCCAAGTGTACTGTGAAGATAAATTCCTCTGGCTGTCCTTTTGCTTGGGTTCATGCTAAGTTCCTCTGCGCCTATCACCCCCCTGAGTTCAATCTTGAGGCAGGATCTGTTGTGGATTTGAGTTCACTATGGGCTTTAATTGACCTGGTTAATGATAGATTGCAGATTAGTTCATGAAAAAGCCTTTGATTTTGCTTTTGACTTGTATAGTTTGCCTTACCCAAATACAGGTCAACATCAATATTAGAACCTTCCTGATTCCTAACAGCCTCTTGTCACTTGGAGTATCTCTAATAAGGCTACTAGGATTGAGCCTTTGGGTATAAGTTTGAATGCTTCTTTCTTCAAATAAAATAAGTTCACTTTTTCTCATTAATTTTTACATTGAATCTTCAGTGCTCATCTTTCATTTTCTAGGAAGATATCTATTACTCATACTCAGATCAAACAGGCTAAAAGACAGAACCTAAAGTCTTACGTATTTAAGACTTTTGCCCAAGTTCTTTATTATGCCAAATAATAATGCACAACTTGAAAGCTTTCCCGTGCTTCTTCTTGCTAGGAATATAGATGATTATGTCATTCAGGTCAACTATAACACGCTTACATATGTGCTCCTTGAACACCACATATATGAAATTCACAAAGGTGCTGAGAGCATTGGTCATGCCAAAGTTTAGGAAAACAATCTAAACAACCAATATTTGTTCCTGTGTTGCAACTGAATCAATGAGGATTCAGTATTTGGAATTGGGGAAGACAACAGTCCAATAGAAAGGACAGAATTATAAGAATAAGGTATTGTTTATTAAAAGTACTGAAATTAATATACTATATGGAGAAGGCCACTGGGAGACAAGGGGGTGGCATAGTGGCGTGTTCCATGTAAGGTTCAAAGCCAAGGAATAACTTGTGCGGGGATCAGCAGGTCAAATTGGTAGTGCTCCTAATTAGGAGGAAGTGCCCGCCATTTGACATTGCCATCAGATTGACTCATGTTGTTAGACACGTCAAGGGGTGAATCATTGAGCGCCCCCTGTGTATTGTAAGATACGTTAGCGGGTAAGTCTGGAAACTCAGTTGCAACACCTGGATGCTGTTTTTGAAATGTCCTCAAGTTTTAATCAGATTTGGTAGTATCCTGCAGTTAGCTCAATCTTGATGAAGAATTATGACCCCACTTAAAGCATCAAAGAGTTCATAAATCAGGGGCAGGGGATACAAGCTCTTAATTGTGACTTTATTAAGAGCTCTGCAATAAATTAGTTTTAAAAGCTATGGCAAGAACCAAAAATACCTCATATTTAAACAAAATGATTTCAGATTTAAACAAAACCCATCTCTCAGGTTAAAATATACACTCTGTTAACAGGGTTTATTGGCGTTAATGGGCAAAATGAGTCAACACAGCAACAAAGGGCTCACACACAAAGCAAACCCATTCAATATACAATCCAAAATACATTGATTCACAAACAAAATGATGTGAGTTGACTTTTGGTGTACATATTTTTACTATGTGAATTGGTGATAAAATACACCCAAGCAAGGTGTGTCAAAACGCAAACCAAAAATGAAACACAATAGCAACTCACTGCATAAACAAAATCACTCACACAATGTGTGCAATGAATTGTAATCATGAATGATACCAAGGTATCTAAAATAAGACACAAGATCTGAAACATAAATTTTAAAAATATTGTGTTGGGTGTTTGAATTTGGCATTAAAATCTAGGAAAATGGGTGGATTTTTTTAGTATTCTAAAATAGGTGTTGTAAAACCAAAAACAACTAATATAGAAATAAAAAATCTATAATTGGGATATTGGGTGGGAAAAACTTTAATTAAATATCCATATTCAGATAAAAGCAAAAATTAAAATTAGGGAGTAACTTAATTGAAATTTAATAAAATTTAATATTTTATTAAATTTTAAAATGGAAGGAACACAATACCAGAGTACCAATACACCCGTTGTGCGCTGTGGTTGCAGTTGCCCCCACGGGTCAAAGAATAGAGTTAGTGCAACCTAAGTGCCTACTCAAAGAGGAGACAGGAGAGGAGAGTTTCATAGTGACGCTGCACTGACACAGCTGGTTCAAGGAGAACAAGCTGCTAGGGTGCGGAGCATAAACCCTTGGGTCCCAAAGCTGACCCAGAAGCCAACCAAGGTCACCACTACAAAGAAAGTTATAAACAAGGAGGTAGAACTTGCTTTGTATGTGTTTGATGTTGTGTACCGGCAAGAATTGGTCCCGTTAGCCATGCTGGAGAAGGTAGAGCCTGTACTTAAAACTAGCTACAAGCCCTACGTCAGTGATGGAAAATAGGATGATGACAAGGAGCCCAAGTTCTATCAAACCAATGAGGGACAGCTGGTGTTAAAAAAAGGTTGCACCCTTCTATACCAAGGTACCTATGCCCTGTGTTGTGCCCAATGCCAACAAGTCAATCCCCACCGCTAAAAAGCCCGCCCAGAAGCACATCCCTGACATCAAACACATCATCCTGCTTAAGCCAATGAGAGAATCAGGTGATTACAAGGTGGCTGTGGCCCATGTTGGAGTGGATCCCAAGTACACCAGCAAGACCTTCCAAAAATTCATCAATACTGGTCTGTAAAGCCCCATAAAATGAGGGAGTATTTTAGCTAGGTAAGACACCAAGTTAGAGACTTGGAATCCCGCAAGTGCCGTCAAGATGGGATAGACCGTCATCATCCATCTAAAGACTTTGGCATGTACGTTAAAATGTCCAAAATTACTGGCAAAGTACGTAAGCACTTAGAAGACAAAGGAATAGATTGCTACGTGCTGGGTGGAGCGGGGCAACACCAGTGTGGGCCAGGAGAACGTCTCAGAGGAGTTGAGCTGCGCTGGCTCCTTGTAGAAGTACTTGTTGGGTGGTTTGTTGTAAGGCCCATGCTGGTGAGAGTGTTGGTGGCCCCCAATCCCAAGGCAGGCTGTGAGGACAGCAGAGAAGATTAAGTGGTTCATCTTCAGTTCCTGGGAAAGGGCAGACAAAGCTTAGTGTCTTAACTTTCTGTAGTGCAAAAGTTTTCTTGGGTATTGATTTATGTGATACTATTGAGGGGTAATTTCACTCAATGATAGCACAAACCCCATCAAGTGATTGAGATTTATTATATACTGTCATCCTTAGTGGGGCATGAATGGTACAAAGCATTGGACAGGGGACCCCAAACATTTGGTGTTGTCTGGAATTCCCTTTTGGGAGTGGAATGGGAGTGGTTTTGCAAGCAATGAATTGTTATCCTTGGCATGGCATGGAATTGGAGCATCTTAAGACACAGTAATGCATTTCAATCCAGCTTTTGCAGTTGATGCATTATTTGTAATGCTGGGCTGCTTGTCAACCCCCTCCAGATTTGGTAGATTCCAAATTTGGGCAGCAGTTCCCCCTCCATTTGGGTTTGGGGAAATTGCCTTTTTGGTTTTCCCCTTTTGGCAATTTCCTCATTTGGCGGGTGGGGACTGGCTGGCAGTGATGGGCGGGCGGGTGGGGGCAGGCTGGCGGCCGGCTGCGCGGCCCGCAGATGGGGTATAAAACCCGTCCAAATTAATTTTTTTAATTCCTGTTTTGAAACCTCAGCTTTCTGCAGCAGTTTCCCCAATAAGGGGGAACTGCTGCCCTTTTTTGTTTTGTTTGTTATCTTGTAGTGTGCTCAGAACAACTTCCTGAACTCCAGTGTTGTCAGGAATATTCCTGACAGTTGCTTCTCCTTCCCTTCTTGGCAAACCTGTCCGTTGGCGGTACTGGACAATAAAGTTAGGGGTGTTGGCAAGGTTTTTTACTGGTATCCATGAGTTTGATTCCAGTGGGTAACCTACCCATGAAGCTAGGTATTGAACCTGGTTGCAAACTTTCCTGTACCCTAGTATGGCCTCCACTTCTCACTCTGGGGTGTGTTGTAGGATTTTTAGCGGGGGGGTGGCTTTTTTTGTCTGATGAGCGTGGGGGCTTCCTCTTTCTGCCTCTAGTTTAGATACATGAAAGATTTTGTGGGCACTGGAGCGGTCCGGGAGCTGCACTCTGTACGTTGTGTCCAAGATTCACTGGAGTACTTTGAGGGGGCCAATGCGGCAGGGTCCTAGTTTCCTTCCCGCTTGGTTAATCTTGATATTCTTGGTGTCAAGATACACATTGGAGCTGATTTCAAACTCTGGGTTGACATGTTGGTGTTTGTTGGCTTGGACCTTGTACTTTTGTTGGGCCTCCCTGAGGTTACTCTGTAGATGTTCCTGTGTATCCTGTAGGTTTTGAAAGTACTTGTTGGCTTGAGGTACTGTCCCTGGGCAGCCTTTAGTGGGGATTCCTTGAGGAGAGAACCCGTAGTTGGCTGTGAATGGGGACATATTGGCTCCCAAGTGGTAAGAACTGTTGTAGCTAAACTGGACCAAAGGTAGTAGGTCCGCTCAATTATCCTGCTTAGTGTTAACGTAAGCGCGGAGATATGTTTCTAGTATCTGGTTAACTCACTCTGTTTGATCATCAGTTTGAGGGTGGAAGGCTGTTGACAGGTTGAGCTTCACCTGGAGTTGTCACATTATTTTGAAGCAGGATTTGGAAGTGAACTGGGTTCCTCTGTCTGAGACAATGTCTTTGGGGAGACCATGGTGGCAGTAAATGTGGTTAAGGAATAACTGAGCTGTGGTGGTAGCCAATATTCCTGAGGAGCAAGCAATGAACTCTGCAGCTTTGATGAGGCAATCCACAATAACCAGAATCCCTGTGAAGCCTTGACTGGGAGGTAGGTCCGTGATGAAATCCATGGAGATAGATTCCCATGGCATGGATGGGATTGGTAGGGGTTGAAGCAAATCCTGTGGCTTCTGTGTGGAGTATTTGTTCCTCATACATGAAACACATGTGAGATGTATTTTTTCACTTGGGGAAACATGGATGGCCACCAGTAGCTGATTCAAAGGCGCGCCATAGTTTTCTTTATTCCTCCGTGACCACCTAGCAGGGAGTCATGTAGCTCCTGTAGGACCTGATTCTGAATGGCTCCTGGGGGCACCACCAATCTATCAAGTCTGTAAAGAAAGCCCTTGTGGATAGAGTAGTTGGGGTTGGGTTTTGCGGAGTTCATTTTGGCAATTAGGTCCTGGATGAGTGGTGAGTTCTTCTGGGCGTTCTTCACCTCCTCCTCCAAGGATGAGAGTGGTTGGGAGGCCCCAAGGACGGCCATCAAGAACTGGTTGGTGTCTAGGACTGGTCAGGTGTTGAAGTGGCTGTAGGACTGGTCTCTGTTGTTGTGATCTTCCTGTTCACTCAGGGCGTCTGGTGCGTTGTTGGTGTGCCCTGGGATGTAACTGATTTTGAAGTTGTAGGAGGACAAATCCAGAGCCCATCTGGCGAGTTGTTGGCAGATATTCCTTTTCTCTGTGAAGAATAGGATGTTCCTGTGGTTGGTGCGGACAATGACAGTGTGCTTGGCTCCTTCTAAGTATTGTCTCCAATGTTCAAAATCTTTAACTGTGGCCATAAGTTCTTTTTTGTACACATTGTAGTTTTGTTCAAAATCCAGCAGTTTCTTAGAGAATTATGCCACAGGGTGGTATACTCCAGGCTCCCCTTCCTGAAGCAAGACTGCGCCTAAGGCAAAGTCTGAAGCGTCAGTCTCCAAAAAAAATTGGAGCTCAGGGTCAGGTTGTCGGAGTACCCAGGCTGTTGTGAAGGCAGTTTTGAGGGTCTCAAAGGATATCTGTGCCTCCTCTGTCCAAATGTACAGTACACTCTTTGCTGTTAAGGACATGAGAGGTTCTGCTATCTTTGCAAAATCCTTAATGAACTTACAGCAAAAGTTAGCCAACCCCAGGAATCCTCTCAATTTTGATTGGGTGTCTGGGATCTGCCATTTGATTACCGCTGCAATTTTGGATGGTGCAATGGCAAAGCCGCCTTTCCGGATTGTGTACCCCAGGAATTCTATCTCTTGTTTGAGGAATTCACATTTCTCTCTTTTGCAGTATAGCTTGGCCTGTTGTAAGCGTTCCAGGACCTTCTTCGAGTCACAGAGATGTGAGGCTTCATCCTTGGAGTACACTAGAATGTTGTCTAGGTAAACCACTACACAGACATCTAAGAGGTCAAAGAGAATTTTGTTCATCAAGGCTTGGAAGGCTGAGGGTGCATTGCAGAGTCCAAAGGGCATGACCAGATACTTGTAAAGGCCAAAAACTGTTCTGACTACTGTCTTCCACTTGTCTCCTTCCGCAATTTGGACCTGATTATAGGCATTGTGGAGGTTGAGTTTGGAGAAGACGTAGGCTCCTGTCAGTTGATCTGTTAGCTGTTTGGCGGAGGGAGCTGGGTAGCAATCCTTAACTGTGATGGTGTTGAGCGTGCTGTAGTCTACACATGAGCGTAGTCCTCCATCTCCTTTCTTAACAAAGAAAATTGACAAAGAGCAGGAGGATTGAGACTGTCTCATGTGTCCTTTGGCCATTAGGTCAGAAATATATTCCTTTAGTACCAGGCCTTGTGCATGTGTGGTGGGATAAACCTTTCCCCATTTTGGGGTTTCACCAGGTAGAAGGTCAATCCTGAGGTTGCTTGCTCTTTGCTCTGGGAGACCTTGCATTGGGACTTTGCTAAAGACATCAGTGTATTCTTCCAACATCTAATCTAGTTGGGGGATCACTGATATAGGCATGACCGTGCTGGTGGGTGTGGAGTTACTCCCAAGTGGTGCCGTGCTGGTCTGGCCCTGACTGGAGATGTTGACCTGATGTGTATCCCAATCAATGTTGCATCTGGCTTCCTGCCACCAAGGCATTCCTAGTATGACGGGGAAGGCAAGGTTTTCCAAGGAGGAGAAGTTTAGTTCAAACCACATTCCCCCAATTTCCACGGCGGTTGGTTCCATGACCTGGTACACTGGGGGGTGCTCCCATCAGCCAGCTTGGAGGTTCCTCCTGGTATGGCCTGTTTGCCAAGACTCTTTACCAGGAGGTGGTTGATTAAAAATTCCCCATGGCTCTTGTGTCAAGTAGGGCGGTGGTGTGTATCATCTGGGTATTGGAAGCCAGGGTAATGGGGACTGTGGAATAGAGAGAAGTAGTGGCTTTATTACCTCCTTTCTCAGCTGCCATAAGGGGCTGGGAATTTGAGGGAGGTTTAAAAGGGTTGGGATTGGCAGTGGAACAATTCATTACTGTGTGACCTGCAAGTCTGCAGTACAGACAGAGACCTTGTGCCACGCAACAGGCCTTCTCTTCATTGGATAGCATAAAGCCCCCCAGGTCTAGGGATCACCCCAAGACAGGGGACTTTAGCGTCAGTGGATGGTCCAGCAACCTCAACTTGAATGGAGTTGAGATGGGTGGCAATGAGGGAGGGTATTTTCATACCAAGCTTCCCAAGTTTGAACATCATAAATGACCTCATTGTAAGTCTCAGGAAGCTTATGATGAAGGAGGAACTCATGGACTTGGGGTGAGAGTCCTGCATAATACAAGTAGCAGGCTTCATGACTATCCAGGTCAAGAGCCTCCTTGAGCTTTGAGAATTGTTTGGTGTAGAGGGCAGTGGTAGACGTTCCTTGTCTCAAAGAGTATAGTTTCTGATGGGTATTGTTTAGATCCTCAGGGGAGCTCACTGAGTCTAACAATTTCTGACTTAAGGAGTTGAAGTCATGTGTAAACCTGGCTCTTTTAGTACAATGGCAACAAACCAGTCTTTCTGTTGACCGGTGAGTTGATTTGCCACATGAAGAACCTTTTGGACGTCAGTGGTGAAGCAGGCAGGCTCAGCTTCAAACAAGGTGTGCGAGAAGGAGAGCAGAGTCAATATTGCTTGTTTCTTGGAGGAATGGATTGTGTATTTAGAAAGTTGACTTAGAATAACATTATGAACCTGGTAGGTTGTGTGTCCTCTCCTCTAGATTGGAGAGCCAGGAAGCAGCAAAGACAAGTATAGCAGACGAGTAAGAGAGAAATAAGGAATGTAAGGCATATCAAGGTAACATAGCCAAACATAGTTGAGCCTGAGGCTGTTGATGTGAGCCCCAGTGGTGATGCTATCATACTGTAAAGCCCCATAAAATGAGGGAGTATTTTAGCTAGGTAAGGCACCAAGTTGGAGACTTGGAATCCCGCAAGTGCCGTCAAGATGGGATAGACCGTCATCATCCATCTAAAGACTTTGGCATGTACGTTAAAATGTCCAAAATTACTGGCAAAGTACGTAAGCACTTAGAAGACAAAGGAATAGATTGCTACGTGCTGGGTGGAGCGGGGCAACACCAGTGTGGGCCAGGAGTACGTCTCAGAGGAGTTGAGCTGCGCTGGCTCCTTGTAGAAGTACTTGTTGGGTGGTTTGTTGTAAGGCCCATGCTGGTGAGAGTGTTGGTGGCCCCCAATCCCAAGGCAGGCTGTGAGGACAGCAGAGAAGATTAAGTGGTTCATCTTCAGTTCCTGGGAAAGGGCAGACAAAGCTTAGTGTCTTAACTTTCTGTAGTGCAAAAGTTTTCTTGGGTATTGATTTATGTGATACTATTGAGGGGTAATTTCACTCAATGATAGCACAAACTACCATCAAGTGATTGAGATTTATTATATACTGTCATCCTTAGTGGGGCATGAATGGTACAAAGCATTAAACAGGGGACCCCAAACACTTAGTGTTGTCTGGAATTCCCTTTTGGGAGTGGAATGGGAGTGGTTTTTGCAAGCAATGAATTGTTATCCTTGGCATGGCATGGGATTAGAGCATCTTCAGGCACATTAATGCATTTCAATCCAGCTTTTGCAGTTGATGCATTATTTGTAATGCTGGACTGCTTGTCAACCCCCTCCAGATTTGGTAGATCCCAAATTTGGGCAGCAGTTCCCCCTCCATTTGGGTTTGGGGAAATTGCCTTTTTGGGTTTCTCTTTTGCCATTTTTCCATTTGGCGGGTGGGGTGGCGGCCACGCCCAGGCTGGCAGGCAGGCTGGCGTGCGCGGGCGAGCTGCCAGGCCCAGTGTGCGGCCCGCGGACAGGGTATAAAACCTGTCCAAATTAATTTTTTTAATTCCTGTTTTGAAACCTCAGCTTTCCGCAGCAGCTTCCCCAATAAGGGGGAAGTGCTGCCCTTTTTTGTTTTGTTTGTTATCCTGCAGTGTGCTCAGAACAACTTCCTGAACGCCAGTGTTGTCAGGAATATTCCTGACATGGTTGTGTCCTTGCCACAGAGAAATCCTTGCATATTTCTACCATGCTCACCAAGGAGCACAAATGGGCAATCTGCCAGTGGATCACCCAGAACTGCCATCTTGAACTGGAAAATATACAGGCCATGGTTAAATCTACTTTTGGGATTGAGGCCTCAATTTCCTTCTATTATCATTTGGTCAAGAAAATGCACGTTTCTTGGAAAAGGCTTGGGGTATCCCCCTACAACAGAAACAGCCCAGCCAATATTGACGTCTGGAAAAACTACGCAGATGTGTACACTGCCCTCAAAGCCAAGGGGACGGTCAAATTTTACTACATCAACAAATCAGCATTTGCCTCGGCAATGTGCAATGAGTATGGGTATGTCCCCAAAGGCTCCAATGACGGGATGGCTTGGCGTGCTGCAGTCTGCATCACAGCCTACTCAATGGTGGCTCTCCTTGGTCCAAAGAGGGTTGAGTTTTATCAAATGATATTGGGTTATCACAACAGCTGTACCTTCTTGTCATTCCTCTGATTGGTCCAGGAGCATCTGAGGTGCACAAGCCCGGGCTTCACCAATGTGATTATGTTGGACAACGTTGGTCTCCACAAGGTGGCTGACATTCTTTAGGAATTCCCAAAGATTGACACCAGCATTGCAGTGGGCCCCCAGCAATTGGCCACATCAAATTTGCGCCTTCTCTTTTTCTTACCTGCCTATCTGCCCTTCCTAAATCCCATTGAGGAAGTCTTTGGGTGGCTCAAGCAAGTTGCCAAGCAAGGAACCCCAACTGGGACCAAAGACCTGTTTAATTTGCTATAGGCCAGGATCCACACCCTCCCAGCTGAGACCGTGGCCAAATTCTATGGCCACACTGATTTGTTCATTCCCACGTGCCTAGCCAAACAGTCAATCAATTAAAGGCTTAGTGTGTCCAATTTTTTATATTCTCTTATTTAATATTCAAGATTTATTAATTATCATTTTATATTTAGATGTTTCCATGCCCACAATCACATTCAGAAGATCCATCAATAGATGTAAGTAATTTATTTATTTTATTATATATTATTTTATTATACCATCTGAGTTAATACCAAACACTCAATACTGGATTACGCAAAAATATTTAAATCACTTTGGTCAAATAAATATAAAAATAGTTTTAAAAAAATTAAATGTAAAATGTACAAGTTAGAATTTATTTTATTAACATATAATTTTATGCTTTGATGAAAACTGTTTCTGCAATATCATTTGCAAAACTGGTTTGCTGAAAAAAATTATAAAAAATTATTATAATAAAATTACTATAAATTGTAATAAATTTATTGGAATCATATTTTTATTATGTGCGCCTGTAGTGGGTTCTTTGGTATGTACCCACCCTGCAATGAAGGTGGCGCACAACCTCCACTGCCACACTGTGAACGGTGGATACACGCTTTTTAAAAAAACTCCCTCCTGCTGGTAAAAGGGAGGATGGTGAGGTGCAAACTGAGGGGCAGCTTTTTGGGTGGGGCTTCAAACCTGTAAATCCCTGCCAGGACCAGGGCGTCTTGGATTACATGGTCCACCAAGTTGTATCCAGGGGGGACCTTCTTCCCGTTGAGTGCAAGCCAGGCCTTGTTGATTCCCAGTAGGACCCGTCCAGGTCCTCTACAGACACACCCATCCCAAAGTAGAATAGGAACCCCAGGTAAATAAGCAGATGAAGCCTTTGCCCAGCAAAGGCTTCCGTAAACTCACACAGTTTATTATAGACCACGCTGATCTTCTTGTTGTGCCTGGTCTTTGCAAAGGTCAGCTTCATGGCTGCAGGGAGCCCCATCTTGTTGGCACTCCAGGCCAACCCAAAGTTGGCAAGGAGGATTTTTGTCTTCTTGACGGCTGTTGCGTCTACAACAGCCAATTTGCCCACCGCGCTCCCAAAGTTCTCCAATAGGTAAGACAGGGTGTGCTCCAACAGGAAGCAGAAGCAAGCAGCCGCATGAGCCTGGCCCATCTCTGGTACATTCTTGAATGGGAGTGTTGCCAGGACGTCCCAAACAATCTCAATGGAGTTTACACAGTAAACTCCACTGAGGTTAACCGGGTCCAGGCGGATCAGTTGGGCATCCTTGTAGGCAGTAACTGCCCACTTGGATGCACCCTTGGCATGTGTAAGTTCTGCCAACGCCTCCTGCAACATTGGAAAGGACCCATGGATACAGTCCTCTAGCTCTTGCACAACAGGGGGGACAGATACAATTGCTTGGCCAAGTGAGTGGCTTAATTAGCATAAAAGGTGGTTGGGACAAAGGGGACCAGGACTTGGCAGAGTTTGCCGTCAACATTTTCTAAGAAAAAAGGTAAGTTTTTTGAAATTTATTAATTTTGTTTTTTAGGCTACCTTCTTGTGTTTCTTCCTTGCCCGCAGCCTTGGCCAGCTTGGCCATTATTGGCGCAATCAATTGTGCTGGCAATTTGGTATCCTCTGTACTGGCACGCTTGTCAGGGTTGAGATGTTCATACATCTCTGGGTCATCAACCCAGACAGACGGCGCAGAAAGATTGTATGCCTTAAATTGCAGGCCCTTCACCACTGTCTTCTGGATGTTGAGAAGATGCTCAATGATTTTCTCTGGGGTGTCTGGAATTTTTGGAATTAGTGTCTTTTTGGACACCTTGTTGATTTTGTCCCCAGTGAGGACAGCGGACTTCACTTTGGCTTTGACCTTGCGGTCAATGTCCTTTATTTTGGCAATCACCAATTGAGGTCTTTGAGTAGTTTTTTTAGTTCTCTCATTTGATTTTTACTAAACTTTCCATATGTTTTTATAGCTTTTGCCCCAATAAATTCTGTATTATTTTGATACTGTTGCCTCTTTTTTTATTCCTTTTTGTTTTCTCATCTAGTACATTATCCCATCTTTTTGCCCATTTTTTATATGTTTTACTCTCATCTCAATATGTGTTGCTTGCTTTGTATTGGCATTTTTTTCTTGATTACCATATTATTTTTGGCGCTTGACAAAGCCCCTTGTGAAAATATTAACAATGATTTGGTGATCAGCTAAATTTGAATTAGAAAATTATAGTGTTAACTGTTTTTAGATAAAGTTGTTACTGATCCAAATTCAAAACCTTAATGATAAACTTTAAGCCAATCAGGAGCCGTGTGATAAAGTGATTGTTGTGACATAAAGAGACATTCAAAGATTCTTTGGTGCATGTGCGCTAATTAATATGATTGGCTGGATGTTTTGCCATTGTACGCCATTGCCGCTGTGGCAAGTTGTTGATGGACTAGTGCCCAATCAGCTGCTGAGTTAGCACTAGTCCACCAACAACTTACCACAGCAGCAATGGCGTAGAATGGCAAAACATCCAGCCAATCATATTAATTAGCGCACATGCATCAAAGAATTATTGAATGACCCTTTATGTCACAACAATCACTTTATCACTTGGCTCCTTATTGGCTTAAAGTTTATCATTAAGGTTTTGAATTTGGATCAGTAACAACTTTATCTAAAAACAGTTAACACTATAATTTTATAATTCAAATTTAGCTGATCACCAAATTGTTGTTAATATTTTCACAAGAGGCTATGTTTAAGTGCTAAAAATAACTGTGTTCTGGAGCTAGATACACAACATAGTAAATATATGATTCTATAGAAATAAGCTGAACATAAAGAATAAAACCAACTATAAACAAAGAGAACATGGACAATTGAAATTCAAAAAAAGATAATATGAATAGAAAATGTTTGGTGACAGGGGCTTATTGTGACGGGGGAGAGTGATGCCTAGGAGGCAGAATAGCGCGGGAAGGAAGACGTAAAGGCAGTGCTGGCCTGGGGGGTCTGAGATTAGGTGGGTGGGGCTGGAAGATGGGGGTAGTGGTGGCGGGGGTGGAGGCAGGAGGATTTTGCGTGATGGCTGCCATATAACGCTCATTGTATTCCTCATTGGTCATTGGCTGGATGGGCTGGTAAGTGGCAGTGGCCCAAAGTGGAAGGTGCTTATCCTTATGTGATTGGTTGCCCATGTTCACATGGAAAATCATATGCACAAACAAGTCAGCCACCATCTGGAAGCCAAAGAAAAAATTGTGGTCAAGGACCCCAAGATAGAGGTCCTTAAAAGCCTGAGGGCGGTGCTCCTGTAATATGGATCCCATGTTGAAGAAGACAACATCAGCCATATGGACGTCTTCATGGCCAGTGGGGTAGACTGAGGCCTGGTGCCTGCGTCTCTGGATGGTCTTGAGGGCAGTGGAGCTACCCTCCATCTGGTGGCTCAAGAAAACCCAGTACTTGGAATTTGAGCCATCCCAGGAGTTGAGTAATCCACCAAGAATGTGGCTGTATGAGTAGCCATTGATGAAATCTGGGTTTGTCCAATAGTAGACAAAACCTTTGGCTGAAACAGCCAGAAACGCACCAAGGAAAGTCCCCTTCTTGACCTTCTTCCTTCCTTTTTGAGTGGCGGCTCTTTCTTGCTTGCCAAAATCATCAAAAGATATAGATAGCTTATAGTAGGATATAAACATGACATCATCAGACAAACTTGTCAGGAATTTGACCAGGGTTGATTCAATAGCGGTGTCATACAGGGAATCCTCAGCGCCATCCCATTGGTTGCCGGCAAAATTGGTAAGAACCCGTATGGAAGCCACCTTCCCATACATCCAGAGCTGCACCATGAACTTGGAGCCCCATATGTTATGGTGCACAAGCTGCTTCTGGACCTGGGTCAAGGGAAGCTTGGGATCCCACTGGAGGAGGTCAAGCATGATTGGGTATGCCTCAGATATTTGTGACTTGGGGGCCTTCTTGGGCTTCTGGCTGTCCCAATCAGATTCCCCTGTTCATCAGGTTGTTGAATTCCTGCATGACAGTAGCTTGGATAAATTGCAACTGGGCGGCAATCTGTTCCCAGGACAGACCCTGTAGATTCAATGCCACAATTTTCTAAAGAATTTGGGCAGTGATGATTTGTTGCTTGGGGCGCTGGGCCGGGGGAGCTGAAGCCTGATTGGCTGTAGAGGGACAGGTTGGCTGATGGCAGGAAGTTGTTCAAAATCAAGGTTGCCATCCTGATTGTTTGGTTGACAGGCAGCTTGTGCAGGGGTGGGTATGGGAGCAGGGACAGAGCTAGACACTAAGTGACTCTCAAACAAGTCAAAGCCATATGGGTCGGGGGACAGTAACAGGCCAGCTTCCTTGGTACCTGCCACAAAGGCTTGGGTGTAAACAGGTGCCTTCACGTTCTGAGCCTTGCCTCCATTGAAGCTGGTCTGGCTGCTGCTGGCTTGACTGCTGGCACTGTCAAAGATATTGCTGTTAAAAACCATTGTAAAAAACCTAGGATAAAATCACCAAAAGTAGAAAATTTAAAATTTAATGATTTATTTTTATTGTAATCTCAAGTCCATATTTGGAAGGTTCTCAAAACCTTTTCATACAAATCTGGAGCCATGAAAATGGACAAAATGCCTCTGTCCTAAACTGGATAGCTGTTGATTGGCTATTAAACTGTTATATTTCTATTTTAGGCTGCTCATACTACACATCTTTGTGAGTTCATTTTTTTGTGCCTGTGGAATCTTGCTTCTAGATTGCTCAAATTGTATTTCATTTTAGTCCTTCTGTTGATGCCTCATATGAATCCTGATTGGATTATAATATACTCCAGAACATCATCCATCCATTTCACTTGTTGCGTCAGTTCATTTTGTTTGTGATTTGAACTACACCGCTTGATGTTTGATATAATTTTGTATAATGGGCTAGTGAAATTTTGTTTTTTGTTTGACAGTCCATTTATTAACTGAAATTTTATAAATTAATTGAATTCTGAATCCTGCGCAACTTGAATTTTGTTTAAATCTGAGGTATTTTTGGTTGCCACTGTCAGGATTTCTGGATATTGACTAATTAACGGTTTCAACAAAATAACGCAGACCAGCAGTTAATTGCTCTTAGGAAGGGTTTCAACAAAATAATGCAGGCCACAAGTTGTGGAATCAGTGATCAAATCATATCCTGGCATCAACCTACTTGTGCATTATAATTAATTAATGGTATATGCAATTACTGCTCATTAATTAACCCACCTCAAATCACTACCTCAAAACATGCTTCCCATAATAATTACTATTCTAAAAACTTTAAATGAATCCTAGAACAAGAGGGCCGTCATATAAACCGTCATCTGCATTACATCTAGAAGAGTCCAACATGGACTGGGCTGTCAGGCCAACCACTCTAAGATAAAAGGCTTTGAGCCTATTGTATTAGAGTAGCTCTGATTAAGTGAACAATCATCTCCGTGAACTAGTAGCCAACCACTGGCTAGCTAGCCCTGGAAGTGGCCCAGGTAGACAGAAAGGATACCAATCTGTGGAAGATGTCAATTTAGCCTTCTGTTAAAACCATCCCAACAAGGCTGGGCCTCCTGCCGTGTTGCCCTAATGCTACTTCAGTCTCCTTTAACGTTGTGAGCTAACTCGGATAAAATGTGGGCAGGCGGTCCGCCTTAAAGCCAGTCCATTAGAATAAAAGACTGATGATTTCTTAACAACTTGATGATTGATCCAAGTCTTATTTCCTCAATGTGATCCTCTCTTAAGTTCTATTAGCAGAGAGCAAAAGATGATACTGTTGTCATACAGTATAATTGCCTATAGTAAAATATAGAGACAAATCATGAACCTATATCCAGAAGTAGGAAGAACTGTCCCAAATCCTTTGGGCCTTGGGCCCTGTCAGACTTGTTACTTCTGATGACAACAAAATATTCCAGGCCAACGGTTATGCCAAAGTCACAGGTTCTCTGTACTTTCCTAATGTTAGAAGACTTAGGATATCATCTGACAGACAATAAAATACCATGGTCTGCAATTTTCTGACAGTTGCCATAGCTTTTAAAACTACTGTAGGTAATAATGCATAAGCCTCCATTTTTCTTAGCTACAAGGAAGAAAGCTGCACCAATTTTTTTGGATGATATTATAAGTCCTTTTTTCAATGCTTCATCTAAGTAATATTTTAGTGTATTGTCTTTTTGTGGTGTTATACAATATATGGGTTAATATTTAGGGACACTTTCTTTCAGGTCAATTTCATGTCAAATACCCCTGTCATGTGATAATATTGGTAGTTTCTCTTGGAAGAAAGCTGGGGTTTCTTGGAAAAATTGTTGATTTATGGGGACCTGTTCTTTCAAGGCTTCTGTATTTTTGAAGTGAATAATCTTGTATGTACAGGTATTGCAGTCAATTTTACTGGTGTTCCTTTCTTCTTCCAGTTTGGTAATATTTAAAAATATGTGATCTCTCATGAGGGTTTCAAGGTACGTTGGTTACACATGTGGTGTACTTCTCCTCATTGTATGGCAAGGGTAGAACTATCCCAGTCAATGTGAGGTTTTTTCTTTCTCATCTAGTCTAAGCCAAGTACTACATTATAATTAGGGATTAGAATGATGGGTCCACCAAGGATAGTTTTTATGTCCCCTATCTGTGCCTGCAAATTTTTTGCCTCTTTAGTAACTGAGGATCTTTGGTTGTCTGCCATGATTGCTTGTTTGAAGTTGCTTTTTGTTGTAGGTAATTTCATTAGGTTGGTAAATTTCTTGTCAAAATGTGACTGGTCTGCTCCAGTGTCAAATAATTCTGTGCTTTGGTATTTTTTTAAAAAAAGAAAGGATAAGTGAAGAGTTTATTTCCTGTTTGGGCGTCAAATAGTATATGATTTCTGGAGGTTACTTGGATAATGGTGATTGAATTCACATCCTAGTCTCTGTAAAGTTACTTCCCCTTTGGCCTTGGACAGGGCTGTTTTCCCTTGAAAAACCAAAAAAATTATCCCACAATCCTGCCAAACCCCTGAATTTACTGTGGGATTTAGTATATAGAATTGATGAGATATTTATCTTGGTGTACCCCTCCCAAGTAGCTCCCACCTGGCCCTAACTTTTATGCCCAACTCTAGATGAAACCATGATTAATTTAGATTATTTGTTGGCTTGGTTTTGCCCACATTTTAAACAAATTTGTGTCAACCAATCGAGTTTTACCACATCAGAAGGCCTCTCTGGCCCTAAATCCTTGGTGTTGAGTTCCCCTGCCCAACCCATAGTCCCCAGCCAATCAGATCCAGGTGAAGGAATTAATTCAAACTCCTCCAACCTCTTTGATCCTGGGATGTAAAAATCCTCTCAACTAACCAGGAGGCTCCCCTGCTCCTGGTGGCTCCAAAGTCATCAAACCCTCCCCATAAAATCCAAGCAGGTCCTAAGGATTGCTGCTTTTCTATTTTCAAATAAAGATGTTAAGTTATCTCAAAAGCTCTCAAGTTAAAGCCTTGAGAGCCTACAGTTAATCTAAAATAGTTAGTAGTAAAGTTTCTAATTTTTTCTTACCTTTTGGTGCTTTCCCCCTCTTCTGGACTTCTCTAGGCTTTCCCCTAGGGTTAACATCAACAGTTTAAGCTTACCTTATACGCTTTTTTGTGGGGTTTAAACTTGGGCTTCCTCCTTATGCTTTTAAAAAGTGGGGTTGAACTAGATTTTATTAATAAAATCAATATATTTACTTACATTAAGTTGAATTTCTTTGATTCCAAAGCAAAAACTGGTTCAGAGCTTAAATTCTTTAAACTTAAAGTCTTCTGTGTGGACTCCTTGTCTCCTGATCACTGTTTTAACACCCAGGCTTCTGTTACTACCTTGTGGCACCCCCTTGAGACCTCCCTTTTAATTTTTAGACCTATTGTAACTGGCTAGAAGTGTCTGTTTCTCAAAAATTAAGAGAAACATGATCTTTCTATTTACCAAATTCATGGTGTTCACAGTGCTCCCAGTTCTTCTTTTCTGCTCTCTGCCTCTTCTAATGTCTAAGAGCAACTCACGCAGTCAATGTCTCTGTTATAAAATACCACTCTTGTCTCCTCTATATCATGGACAATTTTCTGTGAAGAGCTCATAACTTTTAGACTTAGGGAGTTCTCTCATTCAGAGCCTTGCCCCATATGAAAAGAACCTCTCCCTTGCTCAAAAGACAACCATCTATTCACCTGTGCCAGTGGAGTCAGCCTCCCTGCCCTGAGCTTCCAGTGAGGTTTCTGGCGTTGAATCTCCTTCACTGATGCCTGTATTTCTCCTGAATGTACTCTTTGGTTGCTATTGGGAATGCTTCTGATGATTGCTAACGCCTATTTCCCCCAGTAACCCTCACTTTGTCCTTATGAACCTCTGTACAAGCGGCCATTCCAGTGTTGCACTGGGTGGCATCCTAGTGGATCTTTTCCCCAGGATGGGAGCCAAGATTAGTTAGTTTAGCTCCTCTCTCTTACAGTTTCTGTACAAGTCTTGTAATATGGGGAAGGATGGCTTGCATAAGCACCCCCTGAACTTTTTCCTCATTGTGTGTGTTTTCAGTGCTCATTCAGTTTTCCTGAGTGTTACAAATTTCTCTCCAAGGATCAGAAATGTTGGTTTGGTTGGCTTTTTTTATTAGGAAATATGTTCTTTCTGGTTTAGGGACTCTATTTTTGCTTATTAGCCATGTGTAGGCCGTCAGACTTTTGAACAGCTTGTTCTTTTTTCAAGAATATTTCTTGGAGGTTCTTGCATTGACTCATACCAAAATGCCGTCTAATGTGTGTTGGGAGTACTTTGTGGAAGTCTAGTCATGGGACAGGTTCATCAAAGTCAATGCTGTTGGGAGCTTAGTAAAAATCTCCTCACATGCTGCAATTTATTTTTAAATTATTCCTGTCATCTTTAAGGTTCTGAGTTATTTTATTATCATTACATCAGATTTTTTGATGACAAGCTTTTCCAATAAAGTATTTTAAATTATTTTCTGTCTTTGTTGTGATTGGGGTTTCTTTAGAACCAATTGCACACAGATTAGAAGGCTGCCCCTGCTACTTGTAGGGCAATCTTGCTAGCCCAGAGTCTTTGGGAATAAACACCTAGTGTAAACTTGTTTTGGGTACTCTGAATCCAGAGGTTGGTGTTTTCTTGATGTAGTCCTGTTAACATCCCAATTTCTGCTGCACAGAGGTGTTGAAACACAATGTTGGGTATTTCAGGTACACATTGAGTCAGAGGTGGTTTAGAAACCCTTAAATGCCAAGAAAGTTGTACTGCTTGGTAGGTACAAGAATATTGTTGAAGACAGTGTATTCTGTAGGGACATTCTTAATATATTTTCTAGTTGTAAATGAGTGCTATCTGCTGGATTTGTTTTTGGAGTAGTTTTCCTTTGAGTTATATAGGTGTGGATAACCTAACTGTGATACCACTGTTGAGTATATACTTCTGGGAAGTATAACAAACAAAAAATGGTAATTAAGAAGAGGATGATACTTTTTTATATTAAGATAGAGAAATTATATAGTATTGTGAAGATCCACATACTGTTCATGTACGTTATGATAGTCATAGGTATGGTGCTTCTGAGAGGTTGTCAAGGTGTGTCCTGGATCAAAGCCAGGGTCTGACTGGGTTGGGGTGGCATTCTCAACAATACTAGTTTCATTAAAAAGAGAAAATTGAATCATTTGATGGTTCCAAAAGGAAGAATAGGGGTTTAAAAGTCCTTATTAACACAGAAGAAAGATCCCATTGGAAACCTTCTGTGGTTTGACTTATTTTTGGTTTTTTTCATGCTCTTGCTCTTCTCTTTTCTTTTCTTCTATTTATCTTTCTCTTTCTCTTCTTTGAATTTTTCTGTTTTGCCATCATTTTGGAGATTTTTTGACCATATGCACCTTCAGAAAGAACTACTAAACACTTCAGAAGAATCTGGCTATTCCAAACCAACAAGATGTGAAGCCATCAAGATGTAGATTAAGTGTCTAACAAAGTTCCTGCTCACAGCTAAAAGATTTGTAGAAAGCTCCTGAATAATTTTTCCAGCTTTCCAGTCAGCCTCCTACTTATAGTGTCCTTTTCTTGATATTTCTGCCTTCAGAATGGTTTTAAAAAGCTTCAACTATTGGTGCTCTAGTTTTTCTAGAATAAAATAAGCTTACAGCCTTACTTTTTAAAAAGCTTAAAGTATTTATTCAATATTTTCTTGATAATACTTTAAGCTTTTGGCTTCCCCCTAATTATATTCATCATTAAGCATGCTTTCAACTCAACTAATGATTGCAGTGTCCAAAACTTGAACATTTTTGAAGTTTCACTACAATCCAACTAGTAAATCAATTCCTACCACTCAATTTGCTCAAAAAGTTAACACTCTGTGCATCAAAGTGTTAATTGGTTCCCTTTTCCAGCTCAATTTTCCCTGCCTTCTGGTCTATTCTCTTAAATAAATAGACCTACATTATTTTGTTTTTTATTTATATTATCTTTTTGTTTATTTTCTTTATTTTTTCATCTTTTTCTCTTAATCTTACTATTTTATTCTCTAAATATTTTGATATTTATCTCTTATTTTCTTTATCTTTACATCATTCTTCTTCCTCTGGTTACTCCAAATGACTTACACCTATTCCTTCTACTCTTTCTCTCTTTGTAGCTTGTACAAATGTCCTTCATCAAAACTTCTCTCTCTGCTAGCCACTACAGATGTCTTTCATCTCTGCTTTTTCTCTATTATCAAGAAAATCCCTCTGTTTTCTCACTTCAGCTGGTTTAGGGATACTTAAAATATCTTAGAATAACCATTAATGATTACTATCTTTACCCTTCTTAGGTACAAATAGAGAGCTACTGTCAAGGATCTGGATGTACAAGCATTCTGGCTACTGCCAACTTACTTAACATCCAGCCATTGCCCAATTTGGTGCCCTTTCAATATACAGTTTGACATACTGAGAATGGCAACTAAGCAATATCACATGACTGTCTAAGTATCCAGTGGCTCAAACCCATCCTGCACAAGACCAACCCCTAGTTTGATCCAACTAAATCTCTGCCACATCCAAATCTATATAAGTCTAAAATATTATCCAATAAAAGACACTTCTCTTCTTTCCTAATTCCATATTTGAAGCTTCCCCAAAAGGCGCTCCTTATCACTGGTAGCAGCTATGGTTTTTTGACCACGCCTATGAGAGAGAAAATGACTGACCAAAACCCGCCCACCTTTGCTCACATAACCACCCAGGCCACATCCCAGGAGACCTGGAAAACGTACTTATGTGCCCACAACATCAACAAAGATATAATCAGTGGATGGACTGTATTTGAAGGTCTGGTCATGCCCAAAGCATGCACCAAGATAATTCAATACAGTCACTCTCTTTAACCACAAACAAACGCACAACTGCCTATCACAGGTGAAGTTACCAACACCAAATACATTGGTATTGACAAGTTCTTTGGTAAAAACAAAGAAAACGGCATCAACTTGCTAGACCACTCAGCCACTAAACTCCGCGCCAGCCACATCCCCCATGAGAAATGGGTCCAGGAAGCCAGCAAGCGCCTATACAAAGCCGTAGCTAACTGGTTTGTCACCTGGGTTGGCTCACAAACTGATGACCAGCTTGACAACTGGGAAGAGCTCAAAGCGGACATCACACACAATTTCTGTGTCACTAAATCCCTCCAAGACATTGTGATACAGCTCAGCAATCTTCCTCAGAAGACCACTATCACAGCTTATGCCAATGAATTTGAGGAAATACACCGCAAAATCCAAAATCCAGAGCAAGCTGACAATGTACATACTAGAGCCTCATTCATCAACAGAATGAAACCCTTTGTTGCTGCCCTCATCCGCCCAGAGGCTAACACCTCCATGCCTGTGCTCATTGCAGAAGCCAAGAGTGCAGAAAAACGCGCAAACATGGAATATGCTGCATTTAATGGCAATTGCTCCTCAAACAGCAACAGCAGAGAAAACTCCAATAGCAACAAATGCCAAAACACCAATCATAGCAACAGCACCTCCAATCACAACACAAGCAATCACAGCCAAAGCATAAACCGCTCCTGTCCCAAGAAGGAGGACACCACCAAAGTGAACAATACTGAAACAGCAACCCGCTATAAGTCTGATCCCACATTCTCTGACCTCAAAGGTCTCAAAACAGAGGAGCATGGAAAAGAGGAGGGGGGACAGGCCTAAGTGCCCCTGTCTCCCCCCCCAAACTAACAAGAAATTTTACCAAGGCACAAACTTTGCTGCACACATTCCACGTGTCCAAAAATCTTCTATCTTTATGAACATAAAAATTAAAGATTACTCACAACTTCTTTCTACCCATGCACTTATAACTCACATACACATAATTTTTTATTTAACTCTGGTGCACAACACACCATAGTAAGCAAACCATTTTTAACCAATTAAAAAATACCAGTTGTCAAATCCAACTTCAAATATGCCAGAATGGCAGACAAATTAAAGGTTCTGCTTGAAGGCAAAACAACTCCCTTCAGAATTGACCTCCAAGGCATACAAACTTCCATCAAAGGACTTTTCATGAACAACATAAACTAAAACATTGTACCAGGCATGAACTGGTTCACCTGAGTAAACCCTAGAGTATTTTGGAAAACAAAAACCATGACCATCAAACACAACAGAGTCAATTTTAATATCCTCAAAGAACCCAACAGCCTCATTCTAAGAGACACAGTATTTGTCCAGGTCATAAACCAAGACAACTCAGAAGGTCTAACCAAAGATAGTATCCTCCACTTAATGAGGTACACCAAATTCAATAATATGCAAACAACCAAAATCTAATGCCCAGAACTTGCAGCACTCCTAAATAAATATGCCCATGTATTCAAGGAAGAGCTCACAGAGTTACCACCCAAACGGGAGGTTAAACATGGCATTAGCCTGTGTAAAGCCATGACTAAACCTGCACCTCTCTAAAGACTCTCCCCTATGGAGACCCAAACCCTCAAAACTCACATTGAGGACAACCTAGCCAAGGGATTCATTTGCCTGTACGGATCCCCATGGGGGGCAGCAGTGTTCTTTGTAAAGAAAAAGGAAGGCACTCTGCGTCTAGTAACTGACTACAGAGCACTAAATGCAAGCACAGTAAAGAATAAATATCCCCTTCCACTCATAGAGGATCTGTTTGCAAGACTCTCTGGAGCCAAATTTTTCTCCAAAATTGACCTCACCTCAGGTTATAACCAGGTTGAATTGAAGGAAAAGGACATACCAAAAACTACATTATGTACGCAATGTGGATCCTTTGAATGTAGGGTAATGAACTTTGGGATGACCAACGCTCCCGTAATGTTTGTCACCATGATGAACCAAGCACTGAATGGCCTCTCAAATACATTATGCTACCTCAACAATATAATCATATTCTCAAAAACAAAAGAGAAACACCTCACACATGTCTTCAAGACACTCAATCAACTTGCAAAGCACAAACTTTATGCAAAACCAAGTAAGTGCCAATTTATGGAAAATGAGCTTCTGTTCTTGGGCCACATTGTCTCTGATGGTGGCATCAAAGCAGATCCAGACAAATTAAAGCCATAAACAACATGCAACACCCTACCTCCATTAAACAAGTTAGATGCTTTCTTGGAATGGTAGCTTACCTAAGGAAATACATCAAAGACTGTGGGAAACTCACCACACCAATCAATGACTTAACCAAGGGTAATGCCAAAAAGAAATTCATCTGGACACCAGAATTCAACAAGAATTTTCAACTATTAAAACAAGCTTTGATAGAAGCACTAATCTTGCAATACCCTAATAACAACAGGTGCTACAATCTTGAGTTGGATGCCAGTGACACCGCCATTGGCGCAGTCCTATGCATCCACCAGCCAGGGCAGCAAGACTTCCTGCCAGTATGTTACAAAAGTAGAAAACTAACCAACACTAAGCAGAGATACCCAATACACAATAAGGAATTGCTAGCAATATATCACACATGCAAGAAATGGAGATGTTATCTAGAAGGACATTTAAACGTCTGAGTACTGTAAATCTAGAACCTGAATGTAAAAATGCAGGATTTTCAAATCCTTGGTCCAAATTTTGAATCACTTTTGCGGGATGCCTTTTTTAATTAAATTGATTTTTGTGAGTATTTATTTGAATTTTTAAAAATTTGGGAACTCATAGACACTTTGCAAAGTTCAAGTTGAGCTGCATATTTCCTATAGACAAAATGAATTAACTGGAATCAGATTTGAAGCGTTCAAATTCATCAACCATTTTCATTAAGTTTACTATGTTTTTTGAAATTGCAGGATTGTCAAATCCAAGAACCAAATTTCAAATCACTTTTGAATGCCACTAGTAAACTCAGATATTAATTGCAGGAACTGGAATCCAAATTTAATGTACACTAAGCACACTAGGAAATACCAACCCAAATAAAGAAGCTCCACCACAACTAAAATCAAACTAAAAATTCAATCTCAAAAGCCATAATTAGACAAAAAAGTGATTAAACTTTAAAATCATTCAAATCTGGAAAGTATACAATATTATTCACTTCAAATCACGGATATAGAAATTCTGTTACTATTCAAGGCTAGCTCAAGAGAAAATAACTACCCACAACTAAACCAATAACTCCAAATAAATACATATTTAATCTAAAATTTATTTTTTTATTTTTATGGACCGTCAATCACATTCCCAACCTGCTCCTGCACCAGCCTGCAGGGCAGCCTGTCCATGAGGGCGTCCCAGAGGGTCCAAGAACAGACCCAGAACACAAATTGAAGGGAGTCATGCCAATACTCAGGCCTCCCAAGGTGTCATTGCCAGACAACCACCTCCTGCATCCCAGGCCCAATCAACCAGCTTGAATCCCAGGCAGAAGCCACTCTCAAGGCCTGCTACCAAAGTCTCCTACATCAGGGTCACCAGGAGCACTGAGGTTACTTACACCTCCACTGTATACCCAGTTGTCACCTGGCCCTCTGTAATACCCTAGAATGATGGGCACCACTTGGAGTATGTATGGTAGCAAATTGGAGAACTGGAAACCTGTCAAGGTGGTGATTATGAAATACACTGTCATTAGCCAGTAAAATACTTTGGTGTGTATGTTGAAATGCCCAAAGCTCCCGGCAAAGTAGGTGAGGATGTAGTAAGCTGACAAATACATCGCTATGGAGAGTGTCAAATGGGGAGATACCAGAGGCGGCCAGGGTCCAGTGTTTGACAAGTTAGATTGGCCAGGGTTGTGGTATGGGTCATAACCTAGTCCTTCTGTGGAGGGGCTGAAGAACTCTGAACTCTGTTTGTAGCCTCCAATCCCAAGGCAAGCTGTGATCACAGCTGTGAAGATGAGGTGATTCATCTTCACTGGGTTGGAGGGTTGGCAGGGGCTTGATCTGTAAGCTTAACTGTAGTTGTAGTTAGAAATTTCACTTTATTGAGGGTATTAGTCTCAATAATAGCACAAGCTACTACTGAGAGGAGATCCTTTATTTATAGTGGGCCCCCACTTGCAAAACTTTGCAAGTGGGAGTAAAAACATGGGACTGGAGTCCCCAAAAGTTTGGTCATGGGAATTGGGGATTGGTGTTTGAAGGGATGGCCAAACCCTTGTTCCTGGGCAATCTGTTGGGGTTTTAGACAGTTCTGCTTGGGACCAATAGTTTCCTCTGGATGGGTGGTCAGGTGGTGATGACAACTCTTGGTTTTAAACACTTCTATTTTTGGTTTGGGGATGCTAGTTTGGTTGGAGTCTAGGCCTAGCTGATTGTTGCCATCCACCTGGTTTCATTGGCTGTAAGTCATGTTATTTTTATCTTCTGAAGTTAATTTTAGCTTTTCCTCTATATTTTTAGAATTTGGTCTGGTTTTTGAAACATGAACTTGCCCTTCTGCCTGGGCACAAAAATTATTTTTGAAATTGTCCCTTGTTTCAAGGGACTTTTCTGATTGACTGGGTGTCATGGTGGGTTTTGGTTGGCTGGGGAGTAGGCCCTGGGACCCAGGTGGGCAACTGGCAGTTGGCAGGGGCCCAGGAAGCGGGTGGCCTGGGGGCAAGCAGCAGGTCCGCTGGGGGAGGGGTGGCCGGCGGGAGCCAGGCAATTGGGTGGGAGGCTGATGGGAGGCTGACAGGCAGGGGACTGGCGGCGGGCCCGCTGGTGCCAGCCTGGGCGGGTGGGTGGCTGGCAGGGGGCTTGCGGGCAGCTGGCTGGGCAGTGGGAGCCCGCTGGGCAGGCGGGAGGCTTGCAAGAGGCTTGCGGGGGTGGCAGGTGGCTGGCAGGGGGCTTGCGGGCGGGAGGCTTGCAGGAGGCTTGCGGAGGGTGGCGGGCGCCTGCCCGGATGTTAAATTATTCCGGCATCCATAAAAATCCTTTTTTCCAAATTTTGATTTTTCTTTTCCCCTGATAGTGGGGGAAATTCCCTATCAAATTTTGCCTCTCCTGTTGAACATTTATCCACCTGATTCCAACATTTTTCCCTAGTCAAAATCTGGTTTATGTCAGGAATATTCCTGACACCCGCACTCTTGGCCCAAGAGTTGCTACTTCCTGCCCCCACATCTTTGACACGTCCTATGAGCCATTGGCCACCACTGAGGAGCCATCTGTGCCTATGTCTTATGCCACCATTGACAGTGCCAGCGCAACCAAGCGCGATCCCACCTTCTACACAAAGGTCCCAATCCCCTGTGTTGAGCCTGGTAGCCAGGATGCTGTGGTACCTGCCAAGGGCCGGTGTCAGTTGACGGATAGTGAGCGTGAAGCTCTCCTCAACTGCTTAAACAGGGGAATGGCGGTTTGGGATATTGCATCCTGATTTGGTGTCACAGCCAGATATATTGGCAACATCAACACCAAGTATGGCAATACCGGGCAAATTGACAAATCCACCAAGGCAAAAAGACAGCCAAAACCCCTTCAGCCCGTACACATTGACGCAATCAAGCAGTGGGTAGCCAGGGATTGCCACCTGGACACGCTTGCTGTCCAATCAATGCTTGCCACAGAGTTTGGGCTTTCTGTTTCTAAAAACCTTGTTTAAAAAAATGGTTGATTTGGGCTTCTCTTGGAAGGTGCTTGGAGTTTCTCCATATAACAGAAACAGTGAAAAGACCATTGAGGATTGACGCATTTATGCCAAGACATATCTGGCACTAAAAGAGACTGGGAATGTCCAGTTCTTCTATATCAACTAATAGTTATTTTCCTCCTCACTCAGGTACAGGCATGAGTGGGTCAAGAAGGGGTCCAAGGACAATGTAGCCCATTGTGCAGCTGTCTGTTCCCAGACCTATTGAATGGTTGCTCTTCTGGGTCCCCGTGGCTTAGATCAATACCAGATGATTAAAGGCTCCCATAACAGCAGGACCTTTCTTGATTTTCTTTGAGCTGTCAAGGAGTACCTTTGGATAAATTATAGCAGCACAACCAACGTTGTTGTGCTTGATAATGTTGGGCTCCACAAAGTGGATCTGGTTGTATCCAAGTTCCCACCCATTGATAAAAATAGCCATTCTGTTAGCCACCGCCTTACAGACTGCACAATGAGACTCCTCTTCCTCCCCCCATATTCCCCATTCCTGAATCCAATTGAGAAGGTGTTTGGTTGGATCAAGAATAAGGTGAAACAAGGCCTTCCTCAGGACACTGAGGACCTATTCAACATACTCGAGATCAGCCAATTTGTAATGCCACCCAATGTGGTGGCAGCTTTCTACAAGCACTCAGAATCATTCCTCCCAAAAGCCCTGGCCTCCGAGCCAATCAGATAAATGGGCGCCCCAGATTTCATTTAGTTTTAATTTTATTTAGTTTTTTTTTACTAGGACTCAAAAATTATTATTTATATATATTAATGTGACGTTTGATTGTATTAAAGACATTTAAGAATACTAGAAAAGGTAAGTAAAATTAATTATACTAGATAAGATGGATTTACTTTTATTATAATGCACTGAATATTATATTGACTGTTGCGCTAAAAAATAAGAAAAAATAAAAAATGATAGAAATAAATTAATTTATTTATATAATTGTGAATTGTTGATGGTACTTTGGCTTTTCTAAGCCACAAATTGGACCTTGTAATCACCATATGACCTTGTTCTTTCAGTGCCACTATAGCCACACAACACGGCAACCAATGATTTTTATGTATTCCTAACTAATTTGTACTTAGGACGCAGTTCGAGTATATAAAATATTTTTATCAAATCATATCACAAGGGAAAGGTAATTTGAGTTCTAAACAATCATTTGTTTAGAACAATAGTGGAGCGGGCCGCATGATGCAGATAAATTCAATTCTCCATGTTTATCTTTGTGATAAATGGACCTGTACTTGACAAGATAATAAATAATAAATAAAAACATTTTTAACTTATTTTTAAATATTTGACGTGTGTCAGGATTTCTGTATATTGACTAATTAAAAGTTTCAACAAAATAACACGGGCCAGCAGTTAATTGCTCTTGAGAAGGGTTTCAACAAAATAATGTGGGCCGCAAGTTGTGGAATCAGTGATCAAATCATATCCTGGCATCAACCTACTTGTGCATTATAATTAATTAATGGTATATGCAATTACTGCTCATTAATTAACCCACCTCAAATCACTACCTCAAAACATGCTTCCCATAATAATTACTATTCTAAAAACTTTAAATGAATCCTAGAACAAGAGGGCCGTCATATAAACCGTCATCTGCATTACATCTAGAAGAGTCCAACATGGACTGGGCTGTCAGGCCAACCACTCTAAGATAAAAGGCTTTGAGCCTATTGTATTAGAGTAGCTCTGATTAAGTGAACAATCATCTCTGTGAACTAGTAGCCAACCACTGGCTAGCTAGCCCTGGAAGTGGCCCAGGTAGACAGAAAGGATACCAATCTGTGGAAGATGTCAATTTAGCCTTCTGTTAAAACCACCCCAAAAAGGCTGGGCCTCCTGCTGTGTCGCCCTAATGCTACTTCAGTCTCCTTTAGCGTTGTGAGCTAACTCAGATAAAACGCGGGCAGGCAGGCCGCCTTAAAGCCAATCCATTAGAATAAAAGACTGATTAATTCTTATCAACTTGATGATTGATCCAAGTCTTATTTCCTCAATGTGATCCTCTCTTTAGACTTTATTAGTGGAGAACAAAAGATGATACTGTTGTCATACAGTATAATTATCTATAGCAAAATATAGAGACAACTTATGAACCTATATCCATAAGTAGGAAGAATTGTCCTAAATTGTTTGGGCCTTGGGCCCTGTCAGACTTGCTACTTCTGATGACAACAAAATATTCTGGGCCAAAGGTTACGCCAAAGTCACCGGTTTTCTGTACTTTCCTAATGTTAGAAGACTTAGGATATCAGCTGGCAGATGATAGAATACTAAAGTCTGCAATTTTCTGACAACGTGGTCGCAACTTTAACTATTGTCTTGTAATATATTTAGATATATTACTATTATAATTTACCTATTAAAATTTAAAATTTAATTAAAAATTATAAAATAAAAGTATAATTACAAATCTTAACAGTTTAATATTAAAGGTTATATATTCGAAATATACCAATTTTTATTTAATCGTGATTTATTCAATATTAAAATATTAAATATTTTTATAGTGACTTTTAATAAACTAAAATTTTAATATTAAAATATTTAATAAAAGATATTTAATATCAAAATAATTAAGATTAAAATATTTAATAGTAAAATATTAAATATTATAATATTAATATTAAATGTTTACTATTAAATATTTCAATATTAATTATTTAACAGTGAATATTTTAATATTAATTATTTAACAGTGAATATTTTAATATTAAATTTTTTTATATTAAATATTTTACTATTAAAATTTTACAAGTAAAATTTTAAAATAGTGAAGTATTTAGTATTAAAATTTTAATATTTAAAAAAAATAAAAATAAAATAAAAAAGTTTAAGTTACAAGGGAAAATGATTTATTAGGGGAATGCAAATTACAAGGGAATGTGATTATTCCGGGG
>QTSX02000380.1:0-37502 GCA_014839935.2 Entomophthora muscae
CTTGCTTTTGGGGGGCCCCTGCTTACCTCTGATAAGGCCATGAATCCTGACAACCACATCAAGGACCTAGTCAACCGCATAATTGATATACAGGCCACTGCCTACACTTCTGCATACAAGACTAAGATGCTTGAGCTCTCTCCCAATAATGCTGGACGCTCCCCCTGCCTGAATTCAATGTTGGTGACAATGTACTTTACTACCAACACAGAGTAGGTGGTTGCCCACATAAGTTGAACTCTCTGTGGATAGGCCCTTTAGAAGTGACTTTTAAACAAGGGTCCAAATACACTGTAAAGCTCCTCTCTAGTGGCTGTCCTTTTGCTCAAGTGCACGCAAAGTTCCTTTGTAAATACCACCCCCCCCCCTAAGGCCAATATAGGGGAGGGCAATGTTTTGAATACTGCTATTCACTGTATTTCAATTTTGCCTTTGGTGGGCCATTTCAAAGACAAATCTCTTGCTTTTGCTTTTGCCTCTCAAAATTTATCAATGGCTGGATTGGGAAATACAATTGTTCAGGCTCTTGACTCTGCGCAACTCACTTGCCCCACTCATGCTGGTGGCAAGTGATCCTACTGTCCTGATAGTGTTTTGTGGTATTGCCAACCACTATATATTCCATTTCATATTCACCAATAAAAATTAAGTTCTATTCACATTTTTGTCTTTGTGTCTTCTGTACTTCCGCGCCTCTCTCTAGCCACAACTAGTAGAGATTATTCTTCCAGGGCCGCAAGGTAAACGCATAGCCTTCCCTGTCATCTAACTGAGAGTTAGTACAAATCCAATCCTAAGGTTAGGATTTCCCGTTGTGTGTCTGTGCTGCGCCTCAGAACCTGACAATACCAAAATTGAGCACCACACACTTGTATGAGCCGTATTTAGTGCAGAAGGCTGTTTTGGGGATATCTTCCTCTTTGATACAGATCTGATTGTAGCCTGAAGTTAGGTCAATCTTGGAGAAGACTGTGGCGCTGCCCAGAGCGTTGAAGAGGTTGTTAATAAGCAATAGTGGGTAGCAATTCTTGATGGTAACTTTGTTTAGAACTTGGTAGTCTGTGACCAGACGCAAGGTACCGTCCTTCAAGGCCACAAAGAATACGGCGGCCCCAAAAGGAGACTGTGAGGGGCGGATAAGTCCTTTTTCCAACGCTTCCTTGAGGTAGGTGTGTGGGGCGTTGTCTTTGTTTGGGGTCAGCCTATAGGTAGGTTGTGCTTTGGGTACAGCTCCTTTGAGCTGGATGTAGTGTTGAATGTGTTACTCTGAGGGCAACCTGGGTAGAGCTTCCTTGAAGATTTCTGGATGGCGGGCCACAATTTTGCAATCCTGAGTTGTAGAGGTATCCTGGTGGTCCTTGAAGTGTATGATCTTGTACTGGCAGGAGTCTCAGTCAATTGCCTTAAGGCTCTCCTTTTTGTCCAGGGTCTCTGTGATGCGCACAAATTTGTGGTCACATAGGAGTTAGTCCACTGAGTCAGGGTAGATCTGGTGATTGACACCTTCACGCTTGATGGTCAACACTGAGGTTGCTCAGTCTACGTGAGGATTGTTTTTTGTAACCAATCCAACCCCAGTACAATGCCAAACTTTGGAAAGTCAATGATGGGGCCTTGGATAGAAGAGTGCAGGTTCTCAAGCATGACGGCAAAGGGGGTGGCTTCCCTTGTCACAGCAATGTGATGTTCATCAGCTAAAACCACATTTTTAATCTGCAAAGGATTAGTGGCTAGCTTAAACTTATCTAAAAAGCTGCTATTGACTAGGGTTTGGTCTGAGCTCAAGTCCAGGAGTGCTGAGCCTGTATAACTGTGAAAGCAGAAAGGGTAAGACATCAGTTTATTGGGGTTTCTGGCAATGGTGTAAAGTACCAGGTCCTCTGAAGACACTTTAATCATTGGATACTGGTCCACGTCCTCAGGTTGGTATTTATCATTGGGAAAGTCAGGAGTTGTGCGGGGAGAGCTTGGCTTGGTTAATGCTCTCCCCGGGCTTTTCCCTTGTCTTGGTTGCCTTGTGTGGCAGTGATACAAAAATGGGTACAGTTTGAATGGCCACTGTTCCCGTTTCCATGTCCATTTGAACCTGCAGGTTTGTGGTTTGAACTGTTGTTATTGTTCCCAGGAGGCAGTTGGTTGGGGCTCCCGCTGGGTGAGAATCTTTGGGTCAATCTTGCTTTCCAGTTTGCGCCTTGTGGAGAGCGTTGGACATTTTTTCAGCTTTCTCTGCCTCGCAATACAGACTCTGTAGATTGATCACCTGATCCAGGTTCACATGTCTCATTACATTCAACTTGAATGCTTTGTAGTACATGAGGTGTGTGGCTGGGGTGTCAAAAGCCATGTCAGAGGGTGTGGATAGTTAGAGCTCCTCGCAGGTTCAGGTGAGTTCCTTCACAGTTCCTGTCTGGGTTAGGTTCTTTACTTGGTGTATAATCATGAGTGCAGTATCCTTAAGCATGAATCTTGCCAAGAAGTCTTGTTTGAAGGTATCCCAGTACTTTTTGATGTGCTCTTCAAGCCACTTGTTGCACCAGGTGCCAACGTTGTGAGTCAGTTGGATGGAGATCTCTGCAATCCAGAATTGCTGAGGGCATTCCATTTGGGCCTGTTTGCTTTGGGCAGATTGGATCCATGCAGCAGTGTTGCCGTTGTTGGCCCCGGCAAAGTATTCCAGGGCAGCACTTCAAAGTCTTTGGGCTACATATGCTGGCATAGTGTTTTAATCAGTTGCACGAGGCATGGCGGAGGGAGCCTGAAAGAAACATTGTTCAGACATGGTGTTGAAGGCGGGTAGCAGGATTACTGTGTTCTGGTACAGGACAAACCCATTAGGTATCTTGGCACCAGGTGTGTATGGTGTCCAGTCTGCTGGGAGGCCAGACATGATGCTATCAAGGATTTGTTGGCCGCAGCAAGTACAGGCATCAGGTAGAATTTTACAAGATAAGGTAGGATGGAGAATCTATCTGTGCTACAAATGTCGTAACTGTGCTGTTTTAGCAGAGTTACAAGGGGAAAAATATTTAGAAACTAGATGATATTCTTTATTGAGATAAGTATTATATAGTCATTATGAATTGTAGATAGCAGGAAAATGATAGTGTTGATCACACAGTGGGATGGTGAAGGGGGTGGCTTGATCCTAGTAATGAGTCAAGCGCCAAAATAAGGTATCCACTGTAAGGAATCATCATTTGTTCATGTTGTTGGATTTGGAAATTCAGTTGACTTCCTAGTCTGGCTCTGAGTGACTGGGTAATTGGATTGCGGGTCACAAACCTGCTTTCTTGTAACCTTGCTGGCAGGTCAAGCCTGCTGTTTTGACACTATGTATTTGGTTTCTCTAGTCCTTGCCAAAGTATTGGCAATGAGGATGGTTTCCAAGTTGTACTCCAAGTAGGCGGGGTTGGGCGGGTATTCAGTAAAGTACACAAGTCCAAAGGGGGCTACAGGGGGACAGTATAGTGCCTGAGGCGGGTTGGCAGGTTGGTCTCTGGAGGGGGAGGTTGCCTGATTATCTACTTGGCCAGAGTTGAGATGAAAGATCACTAAGACTAGATAGGGTTGGATTTGTTCAAACCAAATGTTCATAAAACTTTATTATCAAAAATGACAATGTAGTCATCACCACACAGCCAGCGTTCTTATACCATGTGATTTTTCTTCTTCACTTTCTGCAGGCTTCAGGTCCATGGACAATTTGCCGGTAGGGCATGGATCTTGGTTTAGGGTCTTGAGAGCAGCTGGTCCTGGTTGGATTTGCTCTGGCAAATAGAAGTGGCAATACTTAATTTTGCCGCTATGGTTCACCATGTCACCTGAGCGGGCTAATTGCATACCCCTTTCTGGACTGGGGACTGGCAGCAGTTGGTGCTTATTGGCAGGGCTAGTAGTGGGTCTTGTCCAAGCCACAACTTCTGTGTATTCCTGGGTCCTCAGTGGCACCGGTTTGGCAGGTCCTGATTGGGCTGGCTCTGGAGAACAGAAGTGGCAATGCTTTGTTTTGCCGCTGTTATTTGCTATGTCACCTGAGCTGACCAATTGCAATACTCTTTCTGGACTGGAGACTAGTGACAGCTGGTACTTGTTTCAGGACTATTAGTAGGTTGTTTCCCAACCTCCTTTAGGTGGGCCAGGTCTCCTGCATAGGTATGGGCCTTCAGCGGCACTGGTTTGGCGGCAATCTGGCAACCATTCAGGGAATCCTTATTATTAAGCCAGCAGGCCGCAGGGTAATCTAACAACTCAAGTCTGTGACTTAACAGGTTGGCAGATCCTGGGCCATCCTGGGGGGCACAATTCACCTTCAAAGAACTGGGGTTCAACTCTTGGGTTTTCAATACAAGTATTGAAATTTGATTCATGACACAACTGTCTTTATAGCCTGCCTTGGGTTTGGGAGCCACCAACACACCTTCCAACCACATGGGCCTTTCCAAGAACCCACCAAAGAGTATTACTTCAGAGATCCTGCAAAATTAAACTCCTCCAAGATATACTCTTGGCCTGCCCTGGTTTTGCCCCATTTGACCATGTTCATAGCAGTCTAAAACTTTGACTTACTATGCTCTTACTTACTTCATCCGTAATTTTGGACAATTTAATGTATATGCAAAGGTGTTTTGTTGGGTATTGACAGTATACCCAATTGTCATCTTGCTCACTGGGTTCCAAGTGTTGAACTTGGCACCATACCTTGCTAAAATGCTTCCTCACATGTTAGCCATTTACAGTCAGTGTTCACCAAACTGAGACTACTATAAACTTGATTGATCAATATACTTGCAGTAACCACAACGTTGTGCATCCACAAATTGACTGTTCTCTTACTGATGAAGAATTTATGAAGCTCTAGTTGGAGTTTTCTTGGAAGAGGGACCACAGTTGGCATGAGCTTGCAGGGTTGCAGCCACAGTGAACTTTGCAAAACTCATTGTGGCCGCTATTTTCCCAAGAGACATAAGCATCTCTCGCTTTTTGATCATTTCCAGAACAATTTCAGGGGTGATAAGTTTTTTTCTGCATCTTGTAGGCTGATTGGCTGGGGGAGGAATGTGTCTGTCTTGAGATCCAAATGATGTCATCTGATTGGCTGTTTCTGTATTCTCACTTTCTTGAGTGGTCCCATTGCTTGATTGACTGCTTCCTGGTGCTAGTATTAATATGGTATTTGGATTAGCAGCTGCCTATGTGTGGTGTTCAAACAGGGCCATGTTAGAGGGCACAGGAGGAAAAAAACACTGCTGAGTAATGCTTGGGAAGGGTCCTGAAAATTGGGAACAGCTATATTTAGAGGCTTCGCTGTTGAGAGACCCAGCTTAGTCCTGCATGATTTTATCAAGGCCAGGGAACAGCTCATTTACTTGGTTGCTGTTAGAAGACATAATAAATTTTTGTTAAAAAATAAACTCAATAAGAGAAGTTTAAATTTTAGTCAATTTTATTGTTAATTATGTTAACTTGGTGAATAGTAGGATCTAAATTTTAGCCGTCCTAAAATAGAATTAGTGGATTTTTGAGAATGTCAATGATTCCTAAAAAAAATTAGCACAACTCCACTCTAGATCCTTTGACATCCTTTTTAAGACACCTATAAATTATATTTATTTCAAATTCACCTCAATTTTGATTTGAAATTTGGTTCTTGGATTTGACAATCACACAATTTCAAAAATTTTACTAATTTCATGTTGGTTATGATTTATTAGACTTACATGAAATACCAGATTGTACATTAGGATCCTGCTTTCTGATTCATGTATCCTGCATTTGTTTGATGTGTTTTATCTTTAGTTAGTCGAGTTATCTGCACTAGAAATTCAAAATTTGCAAACTTAAATAAATTAAAAAAAGCCAAATTAAATGGTTGATTTTATTATATAATTTTATTTTTCACTCAGCTGGGTTGCCCACAAATGTGATTTGAAATTTGGACCAAGGATTTGGAAATCCCACATTTCTACCATTAGGTTCTGAATTTACAGTGTGGAAGGTTAAAATAACTGTTATTCTTAGACTGAAGCATTTTACATCCACCTATAGTAATAAAACCTAGAAAAAGATGTATGGCCTTTCGGGGGGATGTCAAGTGCATATCAAAGGGCTTCCACAGAAGATTACTGGGATGAAATAGATTTTCCCAGCAAAATCTCGTATTGATATTAACTTTAAAACTTGTCAAGGTCAATCTTTGGTCAGCATTGTATATTAAGTTAAATTTAAAATGCCTTTATATGAATTATGTTTGATTATTCGTGGTGATATAACTATTGTAAGTACACCCTCATTCAGAATATCAATTTTTAGCTCTATAAATCGTAGTGCTACGTTTATTTAACTGCTTTACTTTCTCTGTCCAAAGCTAATTTAGTTTAGAATAACATCAAAGACTTGATCAAAAAAACATCCCAAACGGTATGGACACATAATGGAGTTGTCCGAGGTTTTCAGCATTCTGGAGTTAGAAATCTTCCTCAGCCTATGAAGCGCCATCAAACTAATTTCCTCCAGGGAACGTAAGTTTTTTTAGGTTTCCCTGTTTTATTTATTTTTAGCTATGTTCAAATGCAGTTTGATGCCAATCCCCACACCCTTCAAGATTTGAGATCAACTTTGAAAGTAGATCCTAGAGTGATTCGAGTGAGATGCTATTAAGTTAGGCGAGAAGCTCAACCATATTCTCCCAAAAGCCACTTAAGTCAATAATAAATATTACACTTTGCAGTCTCGGTTTTCATCTGAATCTTTAGTCCGCTTTCTTTCGACGCCAATGGGTCCTTCATAAATATTACTAGAAGGAAAATAACAACCTCTTCCGACGCAATACTCGTTGAGTTGCATACATCCCTCAAGTTTAAAAGCTGACCACTTTTTTTGAAATTTCGATGCAACCAAAGGGCAAAGCTTAAAGAGGTTCAGTCTAGTGGCTTAGTAGTAACTAGTATTTTATGTTTATATCATTGCCTTGTTCCAGGGTTGCCTGAACCAATTACCTTTTCTTACTCAATATAACATTTTGTAATAAATCAATAGATTAGATACTCAAAGAATTAGTTTAAAATTGTTTGATTCACCTTTTTAAGCAAAAAATTATACTTTTACTTTAGCATTATATTTACTAAGTAGAGCCGTTGATACTATTTCTCAAAGCAGTCGACATAAAAAACTTGATAGCTCTTTAATAATTACAGGGATTTGGAATTTTCAATGACAATTAGCCTCTAATTTTAGTAGTGGTTGTGATGAAAGGGCCTGTGCTCCACCTTGCCACAAAGGCATTAAGCAAGGTGGACCAGGCCAGGCCCCAAACCACAGAGACCATAGCCGACGCCAACCAGTTTAGGGCGGGAGACGATCACAGACTCTGGCAACTATTAAAGAAAGTCGGGAGGATTGCAATGGTGAGCAAAATTTATTTGGGAAAAGCTTAGCTGAAGCATTTCCTTAAACATCAAGAGAAAATGATTCTGCATAAAAATTTATTTTTCAAAATTTAAAATCAATTTTGAAAATGTAATTTTTATGCCAAAATGGGTGTTTTTATTGATTTACTCTCTTTTTATTATACAATTCAGGAAACCAATTTTTTTGAGGGGAACACAGGTTTATTAAGGTTCAGAGACAGTGTTTAAAAGGAAACAGCCGTGGGGGGGAGGGAGGTAAGGGATACCAGAGGACGGGGTAGCAGTCTGCAGGCCCTCTGTGTGCCTGTCTTTCTATTGAATGACTCCCTCAACTATGAGGTGGGATGAGTCAACAATGGTATCCATAAGCTTCCTGTTCCCAGGAATTGTGTGGCCAAATTTATCTGTACAGATCATAGTATCTTCCATTAGGGAGCGGAATTTCTCCTTCATGAGTGACACCAGGTTGGGTCCTTTGTCAAAGATTACATCTATACAGGTAGTGTGGATGGTCCACAGTGCAAGATGATAAGCAACTGCTCAAATTACTGGGGGTTCCCGCTTGAGACTTCTCATGAAGAAGATGTCAAACTTTGGTTGAAAACATACGGAGAGGTTCAGCATGTTGGCGACCTCCGTCCAGAACCGCAACACAACTACACAACCAAAGAATTTGTGCTCCAGATTGGCATCTTGGAATGGGCAAAGCCCACACTGGCAAATTGGGTGATTCACCAGGAATGTTGATTCACTTCAGAAGGCCTCGTTGAACAGTCTCCAAGTCAGAGTCTATGCACTTGTTGTCACCATTGGTACCCGCATCAGAGTAGCCATTTCATTGGGGGTGATTGTGATCAGTCTGCCGGCTTCTACCCACTTGCAAACCATCTTGGGGTATTCCAGCTTAGGCTTTGGGTCATGGAGTACCTTTTTCCCACACTTGGACACCACTGTCTTCTGTCGTGTGACAATGCTCCTCATATCCAGATTGTAATTGATCTGTCTGTTTCTATCTGCTGAATGCAAGCCCTTCAAGTCCCAATTCTGTGGACTAGCAGGATCAAGATTCTTAGAGATTTCCCATTCATTGACTTGCATTATTGCCAAGCAGTGGCGCCAATACTCTGGAGTGTCTTTGGGGTATGTGAATATCTTTCTCTTCAAGAACCATTGTCTTAGTCCAAATGTCAAAGGGTTGGGTATCTGGATAGCCCACACCCAGTTTACTGCTCTGCCCGCTGCCAATGAATCAGTATGGGCAGCCAGTAGTTCCCTTAGCCCTTTCTCCCACATCCTTTGTTAACGCTGGACATGATCTATCAGACCCATTCTGCCTGACAACCTGGGGAGAGATACCACCAATATTTTTATGGGAGACGTATTGGGAGTATCCCATAAGAAGTTGCGGGTCATGGCTGACATCTTCTTATCAAAGGCTTTAGAGAAGGGTACAATGTGTGCTACATATCACATCTTGGAGAACACAAAGATGTTTAGGGAGGTAATCTGTCCAATTACATTGAACTGTAAATGATGGCACCTGTTGATCTTATTAGCAATAGCCTTAAGAAGTATCTGTTAATTGGTCTGCAGATTAATATCCATAGGTTGAACCACATTCCCAAGTGTCTAAAGGCTTTTTGGGCTGGGATAGGCGCAAGGCCATGCAGTGGTGCAAAGTTTGGTGCACCTATCTTCACCAGTGTTGTCTTCTTGATGTTAACCTTTGCATTGGATGCCCTCTGATAGATCTCCAGAAGGGTTGTCAGCTTTTGTGAGTCCTCCTTTGTGGTCAGGCCCACAATAGTGTCATCTGCAAAAGCAGCCATACAGAGTTCCTTCTGACTAGGATGAGTGAAGCCTCTCAGCCTAGCATTTCCAGCTGCCAAGAACAAGTTTGCTACAAAATCAAACAGGATAGGAGACAGAGGATCCTCTTGTCTCAATCCCTGACAAATTTTGATGTTCTCAGTCAGGTCACCATTGACAATAACACATGCCCAAAGGTTCAGGTACAACATCTTTATCCAACAGATCCATTCTTCTGGCAGGTCTACAGCCCACATACTCACATAGAGATATGACCAAGATACACAATCATATGCCTTCTCCATGTCCAGAAATAGAAGGTAACTCTTATTTGATTCAACCCTATTCTGGAGGGTATTTTGGACCATGTGAATATTATCCCAGATGGAGCAGTCACAGACAAAGCCAAACTGCATTGGGTGTAGGATCACATCTACAATCTTCATGATTCTGTTAGACAGTATCCAGGTCAGCAGTTTGTAATCCGCGCTGGACAACAAGATTGGTCTCCAGTTCTTAACTTTGCTCCTATGACCCTTGTTCTTGAAGAGGAGGAAGATTGACACATCATTCCCCTCAGGAAATTGGATGGCTGAGGAGAGGACATAGTTGAAGAGTCTAGTCAGATGGGGTGCTATAAGATTTCTAATAGGCTTATACACATCTGCTGTAATGCAGTCTGGACCTGGAAATTTGCCATTTGGGGACTCTTTAATGGCTGCAAGAGTCTCTTCCAGTGTGATGCCGGCTATTGGGGGTCCACATATTGCTGGGGGACATTGTGTGAGCTCTGGACTAGCCTCCATCATTAGTGAAGAGAGGGCATCCTTGTCCACATCTGTATGTCAGGATTCAGAATCCTGACAACATTTTATATCAATTTACTTGATTTTATCATGTTCAAAATTGATTTTAAATAGGTTTTTATATTAGCTTAATTCAATTGTGCCATTTACGTGTGCTTTCGCAGTCCAAATACCTTTCAAACTATCTGTCTTCTTGCGCATAATTGCTGATCCTCAAAAAATCATATCTCTGCGGCTAGAGAACCAATCTCAACGTTTAAAGGCATTCCTGAAAGCTGAGACCAAGAGGAATCTATTGGTGCCATTATCAAACCACTGTTACATGTTCCAATATACCTTCAAATGCTATATCCCTCTTGTAGCATACTTGATCCTCTCATTCAAGAATTGATGAGTATAAATTACCTTCCCCTTTCTCTTAACCCTTATCCATCATTCTCCTTATGCTGCTTCAATAAATCTTATGGTTCTTCACTCCTGTCCTTGTCTTATGAATTATCTTGTCCTGTCTCTTTCTAGATCTTCTTGGATGAATTATAAGATAATTGGAGTAGTCAATGGTTTGAAGTTCTGGTGACTCATGGAATCTTATTTCCATACTTCATTCCTGACACTTTATGAGCATACAGACTGGAGTAGAGCTCCTGTATCTTCTGCTTAATCACAGCTTTGTTTTTAGTTTTCAGACCACACCCTGTATCAATCTCAGTGAAAGGAGATCCCCTCTGATATAAAGCAAGGCTACATAGTCTGTCCTTTGTAGATGTTCCAAAGCTACATTGGGATTTTTATGGTTTATTGGTCCAACAGCGCTTCTCAATGGTCATCTACAGCTTTTGATCTGCCAATGGAGAGTGTTGAATTTAAGAATGTCTCTCTTGGCCACTTCCTTATATTCTTTCTCCAAAGCATGCAGTGTTATGAGCTCATTATTCTGCTGTCTCCTCTGAAAGGAGATGGTGGATGCCCAGATCTCTCTTTTGATGCCCAACCATGTGTCACTAGGTGACTGCACCGGGCCCATATTGGGGAGGTTATTGCCAGGATGGCTCTCTCAATCATCTCCTTCCACTTGTGGTTACAAAACGTGGATGGCTGTATGACCCACTGTTGCTTAGCACATCTGGTGATACCAGAGTCTTAATCAATATACACAATATGATGGTCCAAGATATGAGTTACCTGAATCTGGGATCCAGTGAATTCCTCTGGAATATTGCCAGAGATTAGGATATGGTCTAGTCTGGCACCTGACACCGGGAACCCGTCCACATAACCCCACCTTGTCAGCTGGGTGAGGTCCAGATCTTTGTTAGCAATAGTCTCAACTACCCCTTGCGCTTCCAGAAACCCTCCATCAGGTGCTTAGAGGGATGATGTTGCTGTTGACATGGGTAAGTGTCTCTCTGGTTATTGATGTATGTGTTGAAATCCCCTCTGTAAAGAGTTTGGCCAGATAGGTCAAGTGACAACAGGATCTGTCACCCTTCCCTACTTCCTTGGTTCCCACCAGGTTACAGGGATACATAATAACTGTAAGTATCTTATCATTCCTAACATCCCTGACTTTTGCCACTATTATTATGCCCTCTAGGTGCATAGCCACAAAGCTGATGTCAATGTTGTCTCTCAGGGCCACAATTGCCACGTGATCCGTCCAGAGTCTGTTCAGTTTACTCTCTCTTGATCATGTGTGTGCTGCCGGGTCAGGTGAGAAGTCTGGTTTGGTTGTAAGCTGCTGAGCCTGGATCTCTGTTATAATCACCAGGTCAGTATTAATATTTGTTTTGATATAGTGTAGTTTCTCCTGCCTCAATTTCAACGTTACAATCCCCCTCACGTTGATAGTTGCAATTCTCATAACTGATTGCCCAACCCACGGGTATGAGGCGCTGCATCAGCAGGGGGGTTTGTTGATTGGGGAGGTTGGGGATGGATCATCCATGGTGGAGGACTCCGGGTTCCACTTGCTCTTAGCAAGGAAGGGGCCTGGAGTCTTTTTTAGCTGAGGCTTGAGCTTCAGCCATTTCTGCAGGACTAAAGTCCTGTTCAGGTCATCTACATCCATGAGAGCAACACAAGGAGTTTTCTTGTTGGTCTTGCTAATTGGTTTAGGGTTCACAGTGGGCTTGGGTTCAATAGGGGGTTAGGTCTAGCAGTCTTGCTCTCCTTGGGTTTCTGGCTCCACTTAGCCTCTGCATCCTTCTTTCACTCATCATGTGGTTTCCAAGTAGGGGATTCCTGCTGGGGGCAGACTCTCCAATGGGGCTGTGGGATCACAGAAGAGTTATGTGACATCATTATCAAATCTTGATACCATATTAGCCCAAGCTTTAGCGTGTCTCTGAGCCAGTGATTCATGGGGATGAGAAAAACTAGAGGGTATCCACGCCACTGGGTTTGGGCAAAAAAAAGGTAAAGCTCTCAATTCTAGTTACATCATCTTCTGGCTCATAGATGATGTCCTGATAGTAAGCATTCAGTCTGCAATGATAGTAGCTGGTGGTTTGGCCTAGCCTGTAAAAGAACCAGAATACTTGTCTCTCCCCTTCCACTTCAACTGCAATCACCTTGGGATTCCCAGGAATACAGATGAAGCATGGAATAGGTATCTTCTTTTCCTGAACCGTGGGAGATGGGACCAAAAGAGCATGGATTGTAGTAGGCACAAAGTTAGATGGCAGTATATCTGCACATTCAGTGTGACATGCCACTATGTCCCCATAATAGCAAAGACTGGTCTTGATACTTTTTACACCCACACGCTATCTTCACACTCAGTTGGTAAATTAGTGAAAGATATCCACTTGATACACTTATTGATGAAAGAGGTCTGCTCCATTTGAATGTGTCCTCCTTTGTAGCTAATGTCCTTATTTTTTGCCTTGTCTCTAGACTCTGCATCAGGAAACCCTACATCCAAGTAGTTCTGCTTGATAGTGTAGTGAAAGCAAAACTGAGCATTTGGGAACTCACTTTTAAAGAACAACTTTATGGCCTGCATATACCCTTCATGGTCACTCTTAGGCAGTTCATATAATGAAAGGCGGATTGTGTTGTTTATCACTGACTTGGGCGCCATAAATCAATAGCAGAGCCATTGAGTTTTTCACAAACATACTCTTCAAAGGGCATGTAGCCCTTCCATGCTCCCTTATTGCTGCACAAGGAGCGGTAGGTGAAACCCTTCTGCTGAGCCTGACTCTTAAGCTTGGGAGGACTAACATGAGCCAGAGGTACTTTCTGGTGGATCCAGAGACTGCCTTATTAGTGGTGTATCCCACCTTGATACATTTGGTCAGTTTTCCAGGGTCAATGTTTTGGCAGTGAAGCTTGGACATATGAGCCAAGTCAATCCCCATGTCAGTCCAGGCCTTAGCCATGGGCCAGTCCATATCTTTGGCTAACCAGTCAGGAGCTTAATATAAAGAAAATCCTTTTTGGACAAAAGTGGCAACCTCCTGGAAGCTCTGGCCTCTTTTTTCACACCAGTTCTGTAGGTCAATGGGGCTTGTTGTCATCTGAGGCATGGCACAGAGTCATAACAGGAAATCCTAACCTTGGGATTGGATTTTTAATAAGTCTTGATTAGAATGGCAGGGAAGACTATGTAATTACCTTGTGGCCCTGAATTGAATAATATCTGCTAGGCGTGGCTAGAGAGGCTCCAAAGTACGTGAAGACACAAAGACAAAAATGTGAATAGAACTTAAGTTTATTGGGTGAAAAGATTGGGAATATATACCATGTAGCTTTACCATAAAACAGTACATGGATGGTAGGATCACTTGCCACAAACATGAGTTGGGCAAGGGGGTAGCGCAGAATCAGGAAACTGAACAATCAAATTTACCAATTTGGAGCCAGACTCATTTCAAAGGGCAAAAGTGAAAGAGAGAGATTTGTCCTCAAAATAACCATTGAAGGCAAATTGAAACACGGTGAATGGCAGCATTTACAACAGGGATTCACGTCTCATTTTTGAAGATGAGAGCCACCTTAGCGTCTAACTCATTGACAATCCATTCTGCCACTTCCCCAGCAGTCATGCGTGCAGAGAATAATTCAAATGCAATATCTGGGAAGGCAGAAGCCTGCATCCATTCCTTGATGTCCTTTGCTGCAAACCCTTCTTATGTCTATTCTCTGGTCATCTTGGGGTTAACTTTGTTGCAACCAAGGTTCAAACCTCGCCTGCTAACATATCTTACAATACACAGGGGGCGCTCAATGAGTCGCCCCTTGACGTATCTAACGTTATGAATGAATCTGATGGCAATGTCAAATGGCGGGCACTTCATCCTAATTAGGAGCGTTGCCAATTTGACCTGCTGATCCACGCACAAATTATTCCTTGGCTCCAAACCCTACATGGAAATCCCCACTATGCCACCCCCTTGTGGCCTTGTGGCTTTCCCATTTAGTATATTAACCATAATATCTTACAATAAATGATACATTTTTCTTATTATTCTGTCCTTTCCTATTGGACTGTTGTCTTCCCCAATTCCAATGCTGAACTCTTATTGGTTCAGTTGCAACGATGGTAGCAGAAGTAGGTTCTGACCTATCTCAAAAACAAAATTCCCCCAAGAAAAGGACAGAGTACGGGCCACATGGCTACTCCACAACAAGATATGTTCCTTCCAATCCCCAAGGGGGACATTCCCAAAGGATATGTCATCTATCAAGATCAGTTAGCTCTTACCAGTGTATACAATTGGCTCCTCCTTGGGCAGCGTGACACTATTGTCACCCCGCCACAGTTGGATCTGTTGCAACGTATGCTCAACCTCCAACTAGAGTCCTTCACTGGCAGTGTTGAAGGAGCTGACATTGTCAGTTGGCTCCAGTCCACTGAAATGCGCCTCTGTATCTGTCAGGTTTCCAAGTCCATGTGGGTTGCCACTGCATCTGGCCGCCTTACGGGGCCTGCCGCCGTGTGGTTCACCAACTGGGCCAGCCAGGAGTTTGACGTCACCTGGGCAACATTTCAAGACGCCGCCAAGACCTGATATAGCAAAACCTTCTCCCCCATTATCTTGGGTACTCCCCTCCTAGCCATCAAGCAGACAGGTTCTGTTCCTGAGTATCTTGCTGCGTGGCAACAAGCCCTTGCTGCCACCCCTGAAGCAGTGACCAATGGAAACGCCATGTTGCTCACTCTCATTGTCAATGGGTTAAAACCCCATATTTGCAAGTGGGTTCCCGTCAGCTGCTACACCTCTATTGACAACTGTTATAAGGCCATTGTGGAGGCCAGTAATCAGGCTTTAATGGGCTTCCGCGCACCAACAATACTCCACCCCAACCGTGTCCTGCACCTAACAATGGCCAAGGTCAAGTGGGCTGTTGCCAACCTCAACAGCAGGAAGGTGCAGCTAAACGCCCCTGCAAGGGGGGAACTCCGGCTAGCGCTAATTGAGGACCAGGGAAAAGCCTGGGGGTTGTAACAATGAGAGGCCTTACAACCCCAACTGACCCGCCCTCTCAGCCCTTGCTTGCAAAGAACTCCCGTGACTACAATCTTAACAAGGTCAAAACCCTAGACGTCTTTCAGGTCCATAGCAACAACCCTGTGTTGCAAGCTGCTCATTCTGCAAATAAAGTAACACACTTGTCCTATCCCTTCTGTTTCCGTGGAAACACCCACAAGTTACTGGTAGACACCGGGGCTGATCACACCATGGTAGATCAGGCGTTTGCTGACTCCCAGCAATTAGACCAAGTGCCCAGCAGATTCAAAGTAGTACGCGTAGCTGATTCCTGCAGAATTGCCATCACCCACAAGACGTTACCCTTCTCCGTAAGAATGGGGAACATCCAGGTTAAGCTCTTGGGACCAATCATGGCAGACCTCAGCCATGACGTAATTGCTGGCCTCAACTGGCTCCGGCATAACCACCCTTACATTGACTGAGATACCTCTGTCATCACCCTCAATAGAAATGGGGTGGGTTTTCAGATTTACCCCATGGAAATAAACAAACTACTACATGACACTGTGTTTGTCAGAATGATGGAAACAGGCTCATACAATTTCAAGGGGGGAAACTAGACTTTAACCAATGTTCAGTCAAAGTTATCTGTGCAGAACCATCTGCAGTCCCTCCCTTGTTAACATCACCACCACCAGCGCTAGCTGCACTCCTTGAGGAGTACAAGGACGTATTCAGTGAAGCACTCAAACAACTACCTCCACCCTGGGAGATCCAGCACGCTGTACAACTTCAAGGATTGTTACCTAAAGCACGACCATTATACCGTCTCACACCAAAGGAAGATGAAACCCTCCGCCAGCACCTTGTGGACGCGCTTGATAAGGGATTCATTTGCCCCTTGCTCTCTCCATACGGGGCGGTGGTCTTCTTTGTAGCTAAGAAGGATGGGTCTCTTTGCCTGGTCACAGACTACCACACCCTAAATGAGGTGACAGTTAAAAATAAGTACCCCCTGCTGCTGATTGACAACCTGTTTGATACACTCACAGGCACAAAGGTCTTTAGCAAGATTGATCTCACTGCAGGGTATAACCAGGTCTGCATTGCACCAGGGGATGAGGCAAAAACTGCCTTCTGCACACGCTACAGGTTGTTTGAGTGTCGTATCATGAACTTCAGAATGACCAACGCTCCATCTACCTTTGCCATGTTGATGAAAAAAGCCTTCAAGGAACTGATTGGGAAGTGTATGGTTGTGTACCTTGACAGCATTATTGTCTTCAGTCAAGATCAAACCACACACTTCCAACACCTCTGTGCTGTCCTCAACACCCTTCGGGAAAACCAGCTAAAAGCTAAACCCTCCAAATGTGAGTTTCTCAAGTCAGAGTTGTTATTCCTTGGGCACACCATCTCTGCCCAAGGGATACGGCCCGACCCTGCCAAAATCAAGGCAATCACTAGCATGCCGCCCCCCACTGATGTGGGCCAAGTGTGAACATTCTTAGGCATGGTTGCCTATGTACACAAGTTCATCCCCAATTGTGGAGAACTAATTGCACCCCTCACTGAGCTCCTCAATACCAAACAGCGCTTCCATTGGACCCCTGCCAGAGATCAAGCCTTTGAGACGTTGAAGCAAAGGCTCACAACAGCACCAGTACTGCAGTTCCCCAACCAAAACTGACAGTACAAACTTGAGACTGAAGCCTCTGACAGGGCCATAGGGGGCGTGCTAAGGGTAGAAACTGACAATGGCGTCTTCCTCCCCGTAGCATATGAATCCAGGAAACTCACTGACTCGGAACAACCTTATCCCATCCATGATAAAGAGCTGGCAGCCATTGTACACTGCGTGGAGAAGTGGCTTTGTTACTTGGAAGGTGCGACCTTCCCACCTTGTGTTCTGATGGACCATAAGTCACTCCAGTATTTCAACACGCAGTCCCATCTGACACGCCGTCAAGCAGGATGGGTTGAACGTTTTCCCCCTATCAATTACGCATCAAATATAAGCCTGGAAAAGAACTTGTTACAGCTGATGCTCTTTCATGGCTCTATGTAGCGTCCATCACTGGGGACAACAGTCTGGATCCAGACTGGCCCATGCTCTACCTGTGCCCTGAGGTGACCTGCTACAAGGCCCTTAACTTGGTCACCATCTCCAAGCTGAAGGATAACAAAAGTCAGTTCACCATTGATGCTGGAAACGTCTGCCGCCGATCAGAGACAGGCAAGAAGACGCCGTATATTCCCACCACACAACGAGGAGACACCATCTTGCACTACCACCAAACCTTGGGTCACATCAGAGAGCGTAACCTCTTCAAGATCATGAAACGTAAGGTTTGGTGGCTGCGCATGCACCAAGACATCTTGGACCTCCTCAAGACATGCGTATTGTGTGAAAAGAATACATCCAAACCTGCACCTCCTAAGTCTGTCCTACCTATCAAGGCTATGGAACCCTTCAAACAGTGGGCCCTCAACATTGTGGGACCGCTTCCTGAGGACAGACTGGGTAAGAAGTATATTATTACCACTATTGACTATTTCACACGTTGACCAGTGGTCTGGGCCACAACCAACCACACCGCCACCACTGTTACCCGCTTTATTGGCAAGGAGATTATGGCTTGCTTTGGGCAACCCAAGGGCAACCTCCAGAAATAACTCATACAGAATGGAACATCCTCCATGTCAACAATTTCAAAAATTGTCTTTGCTTTATCTTTTATAATTTCAATTAAAAGCTTAAAATAAAAATCAAACAATGCTTCTATTATCAGTGTCAATTATTTAATCAAGAAAAAAATAATCTTTAATATTGAAAATAAGAAAAATATTTTTGAGAATTGTCAACATGGATGATGTTCCATTCTGTATGAGTTAATTCTGGAGGTTGCTGACCCAAGCATCTCATCACCAATGGCGGGCCTGAACTTGTTGGACATGTTGTGAAGGCATACTGTGTCAAGAACAAAATCCAGCATATAGTCACAACCCCCTACTATCCACAAGCCAACGGGCACGTGGAACGGTTAAATGGCTCCCTGGTTCAATTGATTGCCAAACTCTCACAAGAGCACCCTAATACTGCATGGACTGAACATCTTCCCACCACCCTACAGATCCTGCAAGAAAGAATCAACAGGGGCACTGGGTTCAGTCCTAACCCCCTGGCCTTTGGAACACCTGACAGTCTGACAGGGGTTGAACAGGGGAAACTACGGTCCAAGGTAACCGACAAACCCCCCTTAGTGCCAACTCCCTCCTTAGACCAATGGCGCGCCAAAGCCTGGGAGATCAAACACAAGCAGATTGCAGGGGGGACAAAACACCTTGAAGCTAGGTACACCATAGGTGACCCCGTCTACACCCTCAATCCTGATTCTGCCAAATTAGAACCCAACCACCTAGGGCCCTTCAAGGTAGCTGCCGTCTACAACAACCACACCTACCAACTTGAGGATGCCCAGGGAAACACCAAGAAACTTCACCACAATTGCTTGCGCCCCTGCTGTGCTATCCCCACACAAAGGTTGTTTTTGTGGACCTTCCCAGACCTTCTGCAGACTCCAGTCCTGGTGTCTGACAACAAGCAGGGGGCAAGGGGGGTGTTGCAACCAAGGTTCAAACCTCGCCTGCTAACGTATCTTATAATACACAGGGGGCGCTTGATGAGTTGCCCCTTGACGTATCTAACGTTATGAATGAATCTGATGGTGATGTCAAATGGCGGGCACTTCATCCTAATTAGGAGCATTGCAATTTGACCTGCTGATCCCTGCACAAATTATTCCTTGGCTCCAAACCCTACATGGAACTCCCCACTATGCCACCCCCTTGTGGCCTTATGGCTTCCCCATTTAGTATATTAACCATAATATCTTACAATAAACAATACCTTCTTTTTATTATTCTGTCTTTTCCTATTGGACTGTTGTCTTCCCCAATTCCAATACTGAACTCTCATTAGTACAGTTGCAACAACTTGGTCAGAGCAGAGTTGGTCAGTGTCCTCTGGGTTGAACCCTGTTTTGGACCAGGCTATGACTACTTCTGCATTGAATGCCTGGACAAACCACTCTGCAGTGTTAAGGTATCCAAAACCGGCTGTCTTCCATGTCAGCCAGGTTTTGAGGGAGAACTTACCCATGTTCAAGTGTGCTGTCTTGCTATGGAGACTTGCATCTACGCCAGACTGCGCCCAAGCCAGGGCTTTATCAATAAAGACTTGTTAACTTTCCCAGTACTGCCTTACAGTGGCTGGGTATCCAGATTCTTTCCACTTGCATGTTCTGTTGTAAGGAATAGAAGTGAAGGGTCCCCATAAAGATAAAACTTAGGCAACCAACCAGCATTAGACAGATATGCTGCTTGAATGCAGTCCAATCCTTTTGATGCCCATGCCTGCACTTCAAGAGGGGTAAAGTTAGTCTTAGATCAGGCTCTGCAATACACTGGGTTCCAACCAAACTTAGCCAATTCTCTTGCATTCTCCAGAGTGATGTCAGCTTTATCCCATTCCCAGGCTGTAGCATCCAGGAACACCACAAAATAGTTTTTGGCTTCAGTTGGGAAAAGTCCTAGCTCCATGATTGCTTCTGCATGTTCTCCTGGAAGACCTGACTTAATGAATTTGATAATTTCATTAGCCAGATACTTACCCATCAACCATGGTTCAGCTTAATCAAATGGTACCTGGAATCTGACAATGTAGACAATGGAGTCAAGGGGCAACCCTGTACTGACCCACACCATTGCCTCATCTCTGGGCACCTGATGCTTACAGAAAATGGTTGTAGCAGCAACTTTCACACCAGTGCAGTGCCATTTGGTAGCTGCATTCACCAAAAATTGGTATTTAAGCCACTGTTTGGCTTTATTAAGATTAAAACCTAGGCGGCACCACTTTAACACATCTTGGAGGCGGATTTAATTATCTTCCTACTCTTGGGCAGTTGTGATATCAATATTATAGAGTGATAATAATTCTTATACTGATTTCTGGCGGTCCAGAATTTCATGCTTCTCCTTAGCTGAGAGGTTGGCATCCAGTGTGTGTAAATCAGTTATGTCAACATTATTCAGCTAATCAGGGCTATTGACTTCACCCCTGGACCAATTGCCACGTCAGTGCCAATAATTTCATTGGCACTTTGGGGCTCCCTGCTCTTGCCATTGCTAGCACAGTTGTCCTCCCAGTCATCAGGGATAACCACTTTTGACCCAGGTTTCACGTACAGCGCTTTTGCTGCCCTGTGCTTGCCTTGGCTCTTCTTCTTGCCCCCCAGTTTCTTTGCACATCACAATATCTGTGCATATAATCAAAAATAGAGATACCTTGGTTAATAACGCTGATCAAATTTACTTTCTTAATTTGAGTTAGAACTCAAAAGTGACGCTTAGTGGAGAGAGTTTACAATTCAGGAAGCCAAGAGGGCTTCTAGGAAGCTATCATGATAGGTATTTAAGGAAAAATTTAAAAGTTTCATAATGAATATGAAATGAGAGAGATGATTAGATAAAGAATGAAAAAGGGAAAATTCATTATCCAATAGAGGGTCTTTGGAATCCAACTTTGTCAGTTGGATTTGTTACATTACCCTCCACTAGAGAAGGCTCTTCTCTCCCTCAAACCTCTCAACCATGGCAGGGCAATTGTAGAAGTTTTCTTCAGTCTAACAAAGTAGCATCTTTAATTGGGAAATTCTTCCATTTGACCTGATAATAGTGTTTGTTTGAGGAAAATTTTGAACCTAAGATGGCTTCTACTTCATTTTTGTGATTGGCTGGACTGGAGAAAAGTATAGTCTCTGTAAAGATGGGCGCTTTACCAATGAATGGGTTAAATAGGGAGACATGGAAAACTGGGTGAACCTTGATGTTAGGAGGGAGCTCAAGTTCATAAGCTGTATCATTAATTTTCCTTAAAATTTTAAAAGGGCCAATGTTGAGTGGACCTAGTTTGCGGCAAGTGATTGGTAATTTGAAGTGGTCAGCTTTCAATATTACTATGCCCCCAGTAGAATATAAGGGGCATTAATTCTATGAGCATCAGATTTGTGTTTATAGACCTCTCTGGCTTGCATGAGATTGCCAATTAATTATGCATGAATAGATGTGTTTTTTGGGACAATATTCTTTTTCACCCCCTTTACTGGTGCTTTTGAGTTAGGAAGAGGGCAAGGATGAACCCCCTTATTTGCAAAGAAGAAAGAAAGGTCAGTTGATCCATGAGAGGCGTTATTATAGGAAAACTGAGCAATGCAGAGCCATGAAACCCAGTATTTCTGGTGAGGAGAGACATAACAACGAGGGTACTGTTCAATAATCTGATTTAACTGCTCCATTTGACTATAAGACTGAAGATGATACCCTGAAGAACAGCAAGAATTGATATTTAAATCCCTGCCAATAGATTCTCAGAACTTGGACACAAATTGTGGGCCTCTGTCTGATATAACTTCATCTGGGAGGCTGTGACAAGCAAATATTTCACAAGGAAATATTGTTACCATTCCTTGTGAGGTGATAGTCTTATTGCACAGAAAAAACTTAGTGTACTTTAAAAACCTGTCCACAACCACCATAATAGAATCAAAACCTTCAGAATTTGGAAGGCCAATTATAAATTCTACATTGACAGAAGACCATGGACGGGCAGGAAGTTGTAAAGGAAGCAACTTCCCTGAAGGCATGAAGCGGGAGTGCTTTGACCTAGTACAGGTAAGATACACCTTAAGGTACAAGGATACCGTGTTGTGAAGACCAGGCCAGGAAAATTGGCAACAAATAAGTTCTACAGTCTTAGCAATGCCTGGGTGACCCGCAGTAGGATGATTGTGAGACAAGTTAAAAATCTCAGTAAAAAGTTTTCCAGGAGGCACCCATATTTTCATTTTATGATAAATAATCCAGTTAGCAAAGTAAAGTTGGGTACTTTAGAGAGAACTTTTACTTAAAGTGGATAAATGTTTTTTTTGAACTTGGTGTGAGCTTGGAAAGTTTTGACTCTGATCAACAAAGAGTTTTGAGACATGGAAGCAAAGAGATCAGATGGTAGCATAGTGGCTGTATTAAAGAAGTTAAGAGTTTTTACAGTATAATCAAGCCAGGGTCACAGCTCAGTATATCTAAAATATGATTGACAACACCAGGCTTATACTCAATCTTGAATATATATTGAGATAAGTCAAGGTGCCAACAAGCTAGTCTCTGGTTCATGCAATGATGCTTTTTATTTTACACCAAGGCACAATGATCAGTGCGGAAAAAAATTGGATGATGAACTGTCAGGAAGTCAGGAATAGGCAGAGGCAGAGGCATTGGTTGACTTGGAAGGAGTACAGCCGGCCAGTGGGTAATACCCACCATGGGACGGATGCTAACTTGATAATATAGGGTATGGATTTCCCGAGAAAAGATCAGGGCCCTGAGTTGGGCACCATAGTGTCTACCATTCCCGTCAAAGTAATGTAGAGTACTCCAAACAGTTGGGTGGACATAGACTTGGCGGTGGTGGGGGGTTCCATTATGCGGTCAGGTTGTGGGGTTAAGGGCAGAGTCATGGGGACAAAGTAGGCAGGCAGATAATTGTAATTGTCTTTGAACAATCTGGGCGGCCTCTTGTACCACTTTCCTTTGTATCCTATGTATTCAGTTCTCTAGTCCTTGCCGAGGGATCAGCAATGAGGATGGTCTCCAAGTCATACTCCAAGTAGGCGGGGTTGGGTGGGTATTTGGTAAAATGCACAGGTACAAAGGGGGCTCTAGGGGGGTAGTATAGTGCCTGATGTGGGTTGGCAGGTTGGTCTCTGGAGGGGGAGGTCACCTGATTGTCTACTTGGCCAAAGTTGAGATGAAATATCACTAAGACTAGATAGGGTTGGATTTGTTTAAACCAAAAGTTTATAAAACTTTATTATCAAAAATGACAATATGGTCATCACCATACTGTTGGGGCTTTTATACCATGGGTTTTTGCTTCTTTGATTTTTGCAGGGTTCAGGTTTGCAGAAAATGCACTGGCAGGGTATAATCTTGGCTTAGAGTCTTGAGGGCGGCAGATCTAGGTTGTGCCTACTCTGGTGAATAGAAATGATGATGCTTTGTTCTGCCGCCAATGTTCACCACATCACCTGAGCAGTCAAATTGTACCCCCCTTTCTGGACAGAAGACTGGCAGCTGCTGGTGGTCATTGGCAGAGTTAGCAGTGGGTTTTGTTTTAACCTTCTTTAAGCAAGCTACAACCTCTTCATAGGTCTGGATCTTTGGTGGTGCAAGGTTGGTAGCAATCAGGTGACCATTCAGGGAATTGTCCTTGGGAGACTGGCAGGTCTCAGAGTAACTCGTCAACTTGGGTCTGCAACTTAAAAAGTTGGTAGGTTTCTGTCCATTTTGTGTGACTCAAGTAGCCTTTGGAGGGTTGGGGTTCACTTCTGGGGTTTCCAATGTTGATTTTGTACCTCCAGTATTGACACTTGGCTGGTTGGGGCAAGATATCTCTGGCAGTCCAGGGTTTGGCCCAAATGGCAGTCTGGCTGGCTCCTGTCTATCCTGGTCATAACAAGGCTTTTTCTGAGACCCAGTTTTTGATTCCCAGGTTTCAATACTTGTATTGAAATGTTATTCATGACATCATCCCCTTCCTTCCTGGGGGTCTTTCCTTCCTAGCCTTCTTCTTAATGTTGTAACTGTGCTGTTTTAGCAGAGTTACACGGGAAAAATATTTAGAAGATAGATAGTAATCTTTATTAGGAGGTAGTGATTATACAGTTCATGTGAATCAATGGATAACAGGAACATGATTGGTGATCACACAGTTGGATGGAAGAAGGAGGTGGCTTGATCCTGATAATGAGTCAAGCGCCAAAACAAGGTATCCACCATAAAGGATTATCATCTGTTCATGTTTTTTGATTTGTTAATTTGAGTTGACTTCCTAGTCTGGCTTTGAGTGACCGGATAATTGGATTGCGGGTCACAAACCTGCTTGGTTGGAACCTTGCTGGCGGGTTGAGCCTGTGGTTTTGACATCAAGGTATTATTGAATGGCTAGTTGGGCATTGTGTAGGCTGCTTAATGGTTCACAGGTGCTTTCCTTGGTGGATATCACTTCCATTTGATGTAGTACTGTGGGGGTTTTTAGTGGGTACAGTCTCCATTAATATATTCAACTTCATATTCCTCAGAGCGTCTAACTTGGATGGGAGGTGGGTCAGTCTTGAGTTTCTGGTGGGGTAGGGAGTTTCCTTCTTTCTTAAATAGTAGCACACAGTGGAAGACATTATGTATTTTATACAAGGGGGTAGCTCTAGTTTGAATGCTACTTCACCCACTAGCTTGGTGATCTTATAAGGGCTGCTCCTTTGGTGGGCTACCTTCTGGCAGGGAACTGTCAGAGGCACATTTTGCAAATCCAAGTATACTTTATCTCCTATCTTCAATGGTTTCCCAGGAATCCTTTTTTTGTTGGAAAAAGCCTTGTAAGTTTGGGCAGATTGGGCCAGGCTCTTAAGACAGGTTTCTTGGATGTTGTGTATCTGTTTAATCCAGGTTTTTCCTGGCGTGTTTGTCTCTTTACTGCCAATGCTGGGGTCTCAAGATGGATCAAACCCATAATTGGCTTTGAAGGAGGACATTCCGGTAGATGTGTGGTATTTGCTGTTGTAGGTGTACTGTGCCATGAGTAGTATCTTGGCCCAGCTATCTTGGTTGGTATTGGCTTAGAACCATAGATATTGTTCAAGTATTTGGTTCACTTGTTCAGTCTGGATGTTGGTCTGTGGGTGGTAGGAGGTGGATAAACAGAAATTTACCCCTAAGTCCTTCATCACCTGAGTCAAGTAGTTGGAGGTGAATTGGAGGCCTCAATCAGTAATGATTTCCTCAGGTGTTCTGTGTTGTGTGAGGATGCGGTTGTGGAAGTGTTGGGCTGTTTCTGCTGCCGTAAATAGGTGGTGGTTGGTACAAAGTATGCCATCTTGGTGAAGCAGTCTACTATGACTAAAATGGTATTAAACAAATTTGAAGGGGGTAGTTCTACAATATAATCCATTGAAACGGATTGCCAGGGTCCCGTTGGTATGTCTGGTGATCTTATCAGGCCTTCAGGTTTAGATCTATGGGTTTTGGTCCTCCCACATGTCTCACAGCCCTCAATGTAGGCGACTACGTCTTTGTCTATTTGGGGCCAAGCATAATTTTTCTTGATTCCTTGGAGTATCTTGAGTCTGCCAGGGTGACCGGCCATGTCCAAGTCATGATAGTCTATGAGTGCTTTGATCCTTGTCTTGCCTTCTGGTACATAAATCCAGTTATGTAGTAACAGGGTAGTTCCTTTCAACAATAACTCTTTCTTGAGGTGGCAGCTCTCTAGGTCTGAGGTCAAGTTGGCAATGGGTTCTGTCAAGCTTTTGTCAAATTTCTGCGCCTCAATTATATCAGGTTTACAAGCCATGATCTTCATGTACATCAGCTGAATATCTAGGCTGGCAGGGTTGAAAAGTACGTGGGTGTTATGTTCTTTGGTCTCAGATGTGGAGGGAATCAAGTCTGCTCTTCTACTCAGTGCGTCAGGTACTATGTTGACTTTCCCAGGTTTATAGTCAATTGTCAGAGTGTAGTTGCCCAGTTCTAGGGCCCATCTGGCCTGTCTATGATTCAGCTGTCTGGGTTTAAAGAAGTAAACCAAGTTTTTGTGGTTAGTTAGGACCTTTACTTGGAATTCAGCGCCACATAGGTACCAGTGCTATTGTTTCAGGGTCTTTATTATTGCAAGCATCACCTTATTGTAGATTGGGTAGTTTTCTTTGGTTGGCAGAATCTTCTTGGAGTAATATGCTACAGGATGTAGTATACTATCCCCTTCTTCCTTAAGAAGGACCCCACCCACTGCAAAGTCAGACATGTCAGTTTCCAGTACAAATGATTTGGATGGATATGGCATGACCAGGACAGGGGCAGAGGTGAAAGCAAGCTTCAAGGCTTCAAAGGCAGAGGTATGTTCTGGGGTCCAGACAAACAGGACCTTGTCAGAGCAAAAGCGGGCCAGGGGTAGTGTAATCAGAGAAATTTTTTGGATGAAATCCTTGCAATGATTTGCCAGGCCCAAAAAACTTCTCACATATGTCAAAACCACAGGCTCAACCCACCAGCAAGGTTCCAACCAAGCAGGTGTGTGACCCGCAATCTGATTATCCAGTCACTCAAAGCCAGACTAGGAAGTCAACTCAAATTACCAAATCCAACAACATGAACAGATGATGATCCTTCCTGGTGGATACCTTGTTTTGGCGCTTGAATCATTACCAGGATCAAGCCATCCCCCTTCACCATCCCACTGTGTGATCAACACTATCATTTTCCTGTTATCTACAATTCACAATGATTATATAATCACTATCTCACACTAAAGATTATTATCTATCTTCTAAATATTTTTCCCATGTAACTCTGCTAAAACAGCTCAGTTACAACACATACTTTCTGCATTTGGGCACCAGCCAGGCTGTTAATACTTCTACTTTGTCCTGCGCCATGGCAAACACACCAGTCTTCACTACATATCCTAGAAATTTGACCTTGGACTGAAATAATTCAAATTTCTTCAGCTTGGTGTGTAAGTTGGCCTGGGAGAGTTTTTTTAGTATAAGATCAAGGTTTTGGAGGTGCTCTTTGTGTGACTTGCTGTATATGAGGATGTTTTTCAAGTATGTAACACAAAATTTGTCAAGGTACTTGCCTAGAATAGTGTTGATTATCCTTTGGAAAGTGGTGGGGGGTGTTGCACAGGCTGAATGACATTAATAGGTATTTGTATAACCCATAGCTGGTTTTGAAAGTTGTCTTGTATTTGTCTCTGTCTTTTATTTGGATCTGGTCAAAGGTGTCTCTTAGGTCAATTTTTGAGTACACTGGGCTCCAGTCAGTACATCACAGAGGTCATTGGCATTGAAGATAGGATAATGTTTCTTCACCATAATGTCATTCAGTTTCTGATAGTTTACGCATGGACACATTCTGCCATCTTTCTTTCCTACAAACAGCATGGGTGACAAGCAAGGGGCCTTTGACACTAAGATGAAACCCTTTTTTGCCATGTCCTCTAGGTATGTTTTTAATCCTACTTGTTTGTGGTAGTTGAAGCTGTAGATGGGGCTGTGGTGTGGTTGGGTCCCTGGTAACAGGTCTATGGTGTGGTTGTAGATTGAATAGCTGGGTAGTTTTGTGGCTGCTTCTTTGCTAAACACATGGCTCCATTTCTGTAGGGGGTAGGTAGTATCCTGATGCTTAGCTCTATCTTTATGGTTAAGAGTTTGTTGGATGACGTTCTTTCAGGGCTTATACAGAAGGGAACGGTGTCACAAGATTCAGGTTGTCCCATTGTAGCAGTCTGTTCACAATAGTTCAAGATCAGAGCGTGTTTGTCAGACCAGGAGTCACCCAGTATTAGGGGGTGGGGTAAACCTGGCAAGAGGATCAAGGGGGTTGGGTACACGTTCTGTCTAATTGTCAAGGAAAGTTCTTGTTTGCATCTGTATCCTGTGTCCAGAGTAATGTTTCCCATGATTACTTGTAGGCTGTGTTCTGAGGCTGTCAAGCTTAGTTCCTTTGCCAGGCTGGCGTCAATGAAGCTTTCATCAGCTCCTGTATCAATAAAAGCTTATATCTGGCGCTTGCTTCCCAACAGTTCCATGGTCACTTGGATGAATTTGTAAGATTGCACAGAGGTGTTTATTTGTGCCAAGGATACAGGAGAGGTATTCTTTTTGGGGGAAGCTCTGGTGAGATGCCCTGCCTCATGGCAGTAGAAACACAAACTATCTTAATAGTGCTGTTATAATTCTTTTGGGGACATTCTTGGTTGATTTGGGCTGTGTTCTGCTAACACAGGTAGGGTACAAGCTCTGACCTTCTTGATTCAGGCTCAATTCTTTGCATAGGAGTAGTAGTTCCTCCAGACTCAGTGTGGGAAGATGGTTCTTAAACAGGTCTTTCATGGCTAAATTAACTCCTTTTCTGAAGATAACGGCGGCTAATTTATCCTTGAGCTGGGTGCAAGTCTTCAGTTTAAGGAACTCATCCACATATGCTTAGATGGAGCAGTTTCCTTGTCAGATCTCTAACAGAGAGTTCAGTGCATAGTATCTGGTGTCTTGGTTGTCTCCAGTGGCCATCAATTCACTTTCAAATTGGGAGTAAGCAACGCAAAATTTGACATTTTCAGTGAAAGCCTTTCCAAACCAATCCAGTGCGTCTCCTGACAGCATGGCAGACACCCCAGGACCTTCTCAGTGTCACTGGGGTAGGCGTTGGTGTTGGCTTGGAAGTGGAGACAGAGGACTGGCATGGCTTGGTGAGCTTCTTCTAAGGTGATTTTTCCCATCTGGGGCATGTCCACCTTGGTCATAGTCAGGTTCACTATCACATTTTTTACTTGTGACGTGGCTGAGCTCTGGGGTTCTGAAACAAGTGTGGGGTCTTTCAATTCTTTGGTGAGTTGGTGCTTCATCCATGAGAGTATCAGGGATGTAATTGCCTTATGGGTGTAATAAGTGATTATCACAAAAAAAGCATACAAGTTGCCCCAAGCGTTAACAACGTCTTGGGACCCAGGTTATCATGTTTGTAAAAGATTGTCATAATTTCATGAAGCCAAGCATAGATAGAGGTATTGGTTGACTTGGGACAGAGTACAGCCAGGCCAGTGGGTAATGCCCACCATAGGATGGGTGCTAACTTGATAATATAGATTACAGATTGCCCAAGCAAAGACCAGGGCCCTGAGTTGGGCACCATAATGTCTACCATTCCTGTCAAAGTAATATAGAGTTTTCCAAACAGTTGATTGGAAATAGTCTTGGCAGCAGTGGGGGGTTCCATTGGGCGGTTGGGTTGCAGGGTTAAGAACGGAGTCATGGGGAAAAAGTAGGCGGGCAGATAATTGTAATTGTCTTTGAACAATCTGGGCAGCCTCTTGTACCACTTTCCTTTGTGTCCTATGTACTCAGTTTCTCTTGTCCTTTCCAAGGAATCAGCAATGAGGATGGTCTCCAAGTTATACTCCAAGTAGGCAGGGTTGGGCGGGTAATTATTAAAATGCACAGGTCCAAAGGAGGCTCTAGGGGGACAGTATAATGCCTGAGGAGGGCCGGCAGGTTGGGCTCTGGAGGGGGTAGTTGCCTGATGGTCTACTTGGTCAGAGTTAAGATGGAATATCACTAAGAATAGATAAAGTAAGATTTGTTTTATTCAAAGGCTCATAAAACTTTATTATCAAAAATGACAATTTGGTCATCACCATACCGCCAGGGCTTTTAACCCATGGGTTTTTGCTTCTTTGATTTTACGCAGGGTTCAGGTTTGCAGTAAAGGAACTGGCAGGACATGGATCTTGGCTTAGAGTCTTGAGGGCGGCAGATCTAGGTTGTACCTACAATGGTGAACAGAAGTGGTAATGCTTTGTTCCGCTGCTACTGTTCACCACATCACCTGAGCAGTTCAATTGTAATCCCCTTTCTGGACAGAAGACTGGCAGCTGCTGGTGGTCATTGGCAGAGTTATCAGTGGGTTTTGTTTTGACCTCCTTTATGCAAGCTACAACCTCTTCATAGGTCTGGATATTTGGTGACTCAAGGTTGGCAGCAATCAGGTGACCATTTGATGAATTGTCCTTGGGAGATTGGTGGGTCTCAGAGTAACCTGTCAACTTGGGTCTACAACTTAACAAGTTGGTGGTTTTCTGTCCACTTTGTGTGACTTGAGTAGTCTCTGGAGGTTCAGGGTTTGATTCCAGGGTCTCAAATGTTGATTTCAAACCTCCAGTCTTGACACTTGGCAGGTTGGCAGGTTTCTGTTCCTCCTGGTCAGGGTCAGCTATCTCTGGCGGTCCAGGGTTTGATCCAACTGGCAGTTGGGCGTACTCCTGTCTACTCTTGTTGACATAAGGCTTTTTCTGAGACCTGGGCTTTGATTCCCAGGTTTTTAATACAAGTATTGAAATGTCATTAATGACATGAAAGTACAGAAGAAGCTATTGCTAATGAAGTTAAGGATGCCACAATAGCCAAGAGCTCTTTGTCATAAATAGGATAATTTGTCTCTGAAAGAAGCATTTTTCTAGAGGAGAAGCCAATTAAATGGTCATGATTATCATCTTCCTTTTTAAAGAGAACTGCTCCAATAGCATGGTTAGATGTGTCTGTTTCCAGGATAAAGGGCTTTTCTGAGATTGGGTGCACAAGGACCGGAGCAGACATAAGAATATCCTTTATCTCATTGAAGGCATTTTCTTCTTGTGACATTCACTTAAAGGAAACATCACCAGTAAGCTTATTAAGAGGAGAAGGTATTTCTGACAGGTTTTTGGTGAAGCAACAGAGAAAATTTACCAAACCCATAAAAGAATGGACTTCTGTGCAAGAGGTAGGACAAGCCCAGTCTTTGATGGCAACTAGCTTGTCAGGACAGATAGCATGACCATCTTTAAAGATAACATTGCCTAGGAAGGTTACTTCTTCCTTAGAAAATCCACATTTTTCCAGCTTAAGCTTTAGATTGGCACTAGATAATGCATCTAGGATCTTTATAATGTCCTCTTGATGAGTTGTGTTATTTTTAGAGAATACCAGAATATCATTCATGTACACTACAAAACATTGAACTCCAAGAGTTCCAAGAACAGCACCAATCATGCACTGAGAAACTAGAAAAGCATTACAAAGAACAAATGGCATGACCTTATATTCAAAAAACCTCAAGTGACATTTGAAGTCAGTGAACTTCTGGTGGTCAAGGTGAACCATGATTTGGTTGAAGGCATCCCTAAGGTCTAACTTTGAAAAAATTAGCTCCTGCAATCATGAAATCAGTATAAGCTATGAGAGGCATGGAATAAGGATAAGGATCAGTAATAGCATTTAAGTGGGTAAAATCCACACAAGGACAGAGTTCACCATTGAATTTAGGGACTAAAAAACCAGAAAAACCACAGAAAAACAGCTGGGGACAAATAATTCACAACCAAGCATGTCCTGAACATAGTCATCAAGGGTTTTCTGGGCTACCTGGTTAATCACATATAAAGGTGAGCCCTTGGGTAGAACAGATTTTTTTGAAACTAAAGGAGGAGAAGTGTAGGTTTGGATCAAAAGGAGTCAGTAAGGTAACCTTCTAAAAACAATGTGCATAATCCATAAGCTGAGATGGAAGCTTATCCTGAATATTCTGAGAAGCCAAAGATGCAAGAGGCTTGGAAGGCAGTGCATTGGACAGAAAATTCAGACAAAACAATTTTTATCTTTAGGGTTTAACTCAACTAAGCCTTGGTCCATTTTAAAATTTGATTATAGGAGTTTCACTGTTGCATACCAAGTATGACAGGAGAAGAAAGATTCTGACCAATAGTTACAGGCAGTTTTAATTTGATGTCATCCTGAATAAGAGGTTCCTGCTTTGAAGTAACCCAAGTGGGGGCTGTAATATCAGTATTTTCTAGTTTAACTGGAGGACCTTCAGAATAAAAAAGCTTCAAAAAAAGCCATGTTTATAATCACAATGTAATCATGAGTATCATTGTCCACCAAGGTCATGATTTTAAGGATTGTCAATTCCCCCTTGAAACCCAGGCCCAGGGGCGGAATTCAACCCCTGACCATGAACCCCTGAAGGGCCGCTGGCCCTGAGTACTGAGGGGCTGCCTGCCCATGTTTTCTTGGGGTTGAGCCCCCACAAGCTGAAGCCAAGAATGATTGCCCAAATAGTGAAGCAAGCCAAACTAAAGTAATAATTGCACCAAATGAGGGAATAATCAAGGCGCCTAATGGAGGCAACAAATTCCAACCATTAGCTTCATGAGCTTGAAGTCTACACTAGTGGTCAATCAAGAGCCATCCCTGGATGAAGGCACAGGACTGTGGCCCAACCCCATGACCACAACCCTGGAGCAAGATAATCAAGTCACCCATTTGAGATCTTTGACCAATGAAAGAACTCCCATCCTTGGTGCCATTTTTCTGCCTTTGAGCCCAAGCATTCAGACCCCCTGGGCCCACATTTCCCAATGTCCTGATGAACCCCCAATGGAAAATGTTAAGTTTGGAGGTGGGGTGCTATATAGACCAAAGGACCCCGCGCTCCAAACTTATTGCCATTTTTGAATAAAGGTTATGTTACTTTGGCTTATACAGCTACTGCCATATTTTGTATTTGCCGTCTATCAGTTCAGTTCAAGATCTCCTGGCCCTTCTGCCTGCAGTTTTATGTCCACCTGGTGTTCCCTTTGGGCCCGTTCATTTTACCAATTATCCATTGAAGCCCAAATATAAGAACTACACCCCAGAAAGGATCCTTGAACTAGATCCCTTGGCCTACATACAATCTGTAGTTAGATACAACTGTCAAGGCCCCTGGATCCTTTAACACCCAAGTTGTTTAGAGGCAAGTTCAACTACCTGCCTTCCTAAAACTCAATTTGGAACTGCCTGTGACCCCCAAGCCAATGCCTGCCTCCTCACCTAAACTCCCAACTAATCACACTGACAAGCTGTTTGGGATTGTGTATATTACCATCACTGGATTAATTAACACTATAATACTGGCTGCTAGCCCGTGGTCCTGGATGGGGAAGCTCTTCTCCTACCTCTTTAAGTTAGCACCTCTCTTGTGGTGGGCTCTGATTGCAAAATCCTGGCCTGTGTGATCCCTGAAATCAATAGGCAGGTTGCCCAAGCTTGGATCCCTGAAAATGATGCTTAGTCTTTTATGTTTGCCGCAATGTGGATAGAAAACAGAGAAATGCACTAGCAGATAAGAGTCTTGAGTGGCATCTTTATTAATAGCGCCAGATACAACAGGGATATGAGGGAAGGTGGCCAGGTTGTGTGAGCCAGCACTTTCTACTAAAAGGGTGGTAGGCCCACGGGAGCCCCTGTTATTGCGGCTATTATTTTGATTAAGAGTATTGGGACAGCAAAAAGCAGGGGGGTTTGGAGGGGGTGCAGGAGTGGACTGGGCCTGATCATGGTGAGTGGAGCCCCTTTGTTATTCATTGTGTCAGGACATATACTCTGAGTTCTGGCGTTCTGTGTGAAGAGCAATACAGTATTCTTCTTATCAGGTTATAGTCACCAAAGTTCCCTTTAAGGCTTGTAAAAAGTGATGGTTCAGACCTTTTTGGAAGAGATGCAGAAGGTTCTTGGGTGGGGCACAGGCAGCACAACTGAGAGTTTTGAATGAGGCAGTGTAATTGGTGACTGTTCCTGAGCCTTGATCCAAAGCAATAAGCAAAGCCCATGTAGTGTCCTGAAACTCTTCTGGGTGGAGGTGCTCTTTAATGAGATCACAAAAGTCTATGATGGTGTCCAGAAAAATATGGAGGTCCATTAATTCCATAATCCAGTACATTATTAATGAGTCAAGACAATATATCATGTTTGTGATTATCTGGCCCTGGTCAGGAGAAGAGCTCATAGCTTGGGAAAGGCAATAATTTAAAGGAAGCTTATCAAGGGCACAAGAGATTTCAGCAGTTTGGTTGGGGTCTAGGCAGAGAATAACTGAACTATTTTCTTTGTCATCATCTTTTCCATTTATTTAAACATTTTTTAACCCTTTTTTATTTTTTGCATTTTTATTGGTAAAAATGCACAAATTTCCCAAGGTGACAACCAGGAAACTCAATTCTCTCAACACACAGAGCCCTGAAAATGTCATCATTGCTGATATTGGACAGTGTGAGTATCATTCTGGAAAAATGATTTTTTTGTTTCCTCATGACCAAAAAGCAGACCCACAAAATTTAGTAATATTGGTTTAATGTGAAAAAAGGGGCCTGTGTTCCATCTTGCCACAAAGGCATTAGGCAAGGTGGAACAGGCCAGGCCCAAATCACAGAGACCATTGCTGACATCAACCAGTTTCAGGTAGGAGACAGCTGCAGACTCTGGTAACTATTAAATAAAGTCAGAAGGATTGCAATGGTGAGCAAAATTATTTAAGAAAAGCTTAGCTGAAGCGTTTTCTCAAACAACAAGAGAAAATGATTCTGCATAAAATTTCATTTTTTTCAAAATTAAAAATCAATTTCAAAATGTTTATTTTTATGCTGAACAGGGCTTTTGTTGTTTTTACTCTTTTTTATTGTAACTTTTAGAAAACCAAGATAGCTCCCAGGGAGCTATTATGGTAGGTATTTAAGAAATTTTTTAAAAGGTTCATAATGAATATTAAATGAGGGAGATGATTGGATAAATAATGAAGAAGGGAAATTTTGTTATCCAATAAAGGGTTTTTGAATCCAACTTGTCAGTTGGATTTGTTACAGTGGTGGGTAAAACTAGTTTTCTACAGTTTTCAAAAGCTTTAATGTTCTTAACATACTAATAGCCAACAAATAGATCATATTCTGTTTACTGCTTCTTGTATGAAGTGGCCAAAAATTCCTTAAACCCAGCAACTGGTCCATATATTACCCTCTAAAGCTTAAGCAACTACAAAAGCACCTAATACAATGATATACTAAAGCCCTAGTATAGGTAATAAAACTTTAAACTCTCTTTTTTATTAATGTAAACTTCAATCAATTTAATGTTTACATGCCTTATTATGAGTTTTTTTTGGAGTCTCTTGCACATAAAAACAAACAAATATACCAAAGATAAGCAAAATCTCCAACTAAATCTCACATATTTATAAGCCAAGCCAAATTAGTGTTAAAACTGCAAGACCAACCACAGCAAGGCTTGAAATTTTGAAAATTCTCCACTAATAGCTTTAAACTCTGATAAACCAGAAGCCTGGCTTCACAGCCCAGCTTCTCACTAAAGGAATGTAATCTAAACAACTGTAAAAAGTATTAATACTTCTGCAAATAAACTCTTTAATAGTAAAATAAACAAGAAAAGGGGAAATTTTAGATGGTAACATTGTTTTATTGAAAATAAGAAAGTGTCTTTTATAGCTAAAGTTTTGTCACAGTCATATTATGTAGACACTGTAATACATTAGTTTCACAACCTTTTGAGAAAAACAAAAATATACCATCCCAGAACAAATTCAGTTTAGTCCAAAACTTAATTGAATTTTTTTGGTAAAATAAGAGCTCATCTCAAAGGGAAAAGAGCGCTAATAGGCAAAAGTTTCTAGACATGCAACAAAAAATGCATACCAAAAAAAAAATTTATTTGAAAGTAACACTAACACAACATATCACAAAAACAAAATTATTTCAGTCACATTACAAAGCTACAATAGTTATTACAGTAGTTTTACAACCTTTTAAGATGAAAAATGGTTCAGTTCAGAAAAAATAGGTTCAGTCACATAAAAAATTTCATCTGGTTTTAGTTGAAGTTTAATTTACTCAATAAAAGTTCCTTTTATCTAGGTCCAGATTATGAAAATAGTCAATCATACAACAAAATTAAAATTAAATACAGAATCCTAAAAATGAGACAGCAAACAAAAGTAATTTATATTTAAAAACATAAACTAGTCATATTCTAAAGCAATCTACATCAACTGTGATAGTAATAATGTAACAAAAATGATGCAATCAGATAAGAAATTAGTTCAGTCATAAAATTGATAAGTTCAAACACAAACAAACTTATTTTTTTGAAAATATTAATAATTTTGGGGCTCAAAATTGAAATTTGTCTTTCAATAGTGATCCCCAACATTTATTCATAAACAATGTCATTGTTTTCAATGTATGAGTTTCAAATTTGGCCATTTATGTCTGAGAGAATGTCTCAAATAGAAGGCCACATTTAAATAAATTAATACTCTGGCAATACTTTGCTTCTCTATTTTTAATAGAATTTTTATTGCTGTTTTATAAGATGGTTTATACTGGTGACAAGAATTTTGATATTGTTAGGGAGAAGCACCAGGAGCACGCTGAAATCCCAGATTACTGAACAAGAGGGGCACCACTTTATGGCCCCTGTGTACACCCAACTCAACTTAAGTTTCAAGGAGGGTGAGTTGTATGTTTCATCAGGCGCAGCACTAGGTGCACTTTTTGACAGACAATATGAGGAACACCAAGACCAGGCCCAACCCTAGCCTGTGCTAAATGTGGAAGCCTGGGCAACCATGGCCCCCCAACTAGATCCAACCATTGCATAACAATTCAGTCCTATAATATTGAGCCATGCATAATCTGGTACCAGTGTCAGGATACCAAGTGTATTGTGCTGCGCCACTGGTGGAGAAGAAGCAGAGGCAGGTATGGGTATGTCCCACCAGATGATGGGATCTAACTTTACGAAAATAAGAGGCCTTTTCTGCCATAGACCATGGAATAGCGTTCAGAAACCCACCTTCAGTTGTTTCTGTCACAAGTAATTTCTCTTAGGACAATAATAGCTTTAGTTCACTCTGCATTAAGAGCAACAAGATTATTGATTATTTACCAAAATGAACAGTTAATAGGAAGTATCATGTCCAGGTTACCTTTTTTCTTGTTTTCAGTTAATGTCAGTCCCTCAGAGTTTCTTGGAATGGAGATCAAACCTGAGAAACAATCAGTGTTAAGCAAAATCTATATGAAGAGGTAAAATGTGTTTTAAAACTAGACTTGTGTATCAATTCAACTGGTTCCAGCCATTCATAAGAGCTTCTTTTCTCAGGGTTGCTCTTGAAGACGTAACCAAGGCAGCTGTTGGGGCTGATGTGCTTAACATTAAGTCTTAATTTGACTTCTTGTTCCTTTTCCTATATTTTTTTTCTAAAACAGAAGTTTTGAAGTAGACTGTTGTTTTCTTTTGCTTTCAAACAATATTTTAAGTTAACCCCTGCCTCTCAATAGAACAGCATGTATGATACTGTAAATTCAGAACCTAAATGTAAAAAGGCAGGATTTTCAAATCCTTGGTCCAACTTTTGAATCACTTTTGTGGGCAACCACCAGAATTAACTCATTCTTCAAGTCAACTTACTGAATGTCAACAATATTTTCAACATTCAGTAAGTCAACATTATTTTAGTATTTATCCACTGGAATTGGGCATTTCCAAAACTAAGCTAAT
>QTSX02000381.1:0-37159 GCA_014839935.2 Entomophthora muscae
ACAGTGCCAGTGCGACCAAGCGTGATCCCACCTTCTACACAAAGTTCCCCATCCCCTGTGTTGAGCCTGCCAGCCAGGATGCGCGGTACCTGTCAAGGGCCAGCGTTGGTTGACAGATAGTGAGCGTGAAGCTTTCCTCAACTGCTTGAACAGGGGAATGACAGTTTGGGATATTGCGTCCCAATTTGGAGCCACATCCAGATAAATTGGTGTCCTCAACACTCAATATGGCAATACTAGTCAAATAATAAAACCCATTGAGGCTAAGCAGTAGCCCAGCCTACTTCTGTAACGGAAATTGCAGGATAGTAAGAAGCCATTTCTAAGTGATGGGGAATTACCACCCAAATCCACATAGAATTAATGATTAACCACCAATGTGGCTTCAAATATATTTTTGTAAAATTTCCAATTGTAATACCAGGATTAAGCAGAACAATTAATCCTTACCAAAGTAGCCCAAGATAAATGGCCTGAGACAACATCAACAAATCTTCAGAGTAGAATTCTGGACATTGGGAGGCAACACAATTTTCAGTTTCAAGAATGGGGGGAGGAGCTGCAAAATTGGTTGGCACAAAATTAACATTGGTCAGCACCAATGACAAAATTCTGACTGCAGGACCCCATCTTCCAGAAATGATTCTGTTGAGAATCAGATTGTACAGAATATATTGTAAAAACCCAACCATAGGATGCACTTTTTAAAAGTAAATTAGAACTTGGGATAAATGATTTTTATTGAGTAAAATTTTGGGAGGACTCAACTCTTAGAGTTGAAACAGTGAAAATTATTCAATATATATCAGAAAAATTGACTAAGCAATAACACCTGAGTCTTGACCTCCTATTCCTTCCATGTTGTCAAGTAAGTATCTGGTACAGGTTGCAAAGAACCCTTGTGTGACTAGTTTCTGACGGCCATGCTGATTGACAAGCTCATATTGGATGACCCTCAAATTACGCCAATTTATCAATGTCACTTTGAAAAGGGGAACCGGTTTAAGCTGACAGACTGGAGCAGCCATAACCCATTTTCAATCAACCGTTTGATTTAAATCTGTTAACTCAGTCAATTTTTATAAAGGTTTTTTGGCTTTTTGAGCTTTCTTGCTTGGTCAGATAATACCTGGCATGATGGAACCTACCATGACAACTTCAGCCCACCCATTTCAAGGCAATCAGGCAGTAGTTGACCAAAGATTGCCACCTGGAAATGCTTTCTGTCCAATCAATGTTGGCCACAGAGTTTGGGCTTACTGTCTCTAAAACCCTTGTTTATCAAGCAATGGTCAATTTGGGCTTCTCATGGAAGGTACTCATAGTTTCTCTGCACAGTAGGAACAGCGACAAAACAATTGAGGATTGACACATTTATGCCAAGACCTATGTGGCTCTAAAGAAGACAGGAAATGTCAAATTCTTTTACATCAACAAATCATTGTTTTCCTCCTCACTCAGGTCTAGGCATGGGTGGGTTGAGAAGGGGTCCAAGGACGGCGTAGCCTATTGTGCAGCTGTCTGTTCCCAGACCTACTCAATGGTTGCGCTTCTTGGTCCTTGCGGGTTGGATCAATACCAAATGATCAAGGGTTCCCACAATAGCAGAACTTTTCTCAATTTTTTCTGAGTTGTCAAGGAGTACCTTCAGATTAATTACCAGGGCACAACCAACATTGTTGTGTTGGATAATGTCAGGCTCCATAAAGTGGATCTGGTTGTGTCCAAGTTCCACTCATCAACAAAAACAGCCACACCTCCAGCCACCGTCTTACCAATTGTCCAATGAGACTTCTCTTCCTCCTGCCATATTCCCCATTCCTGAATCCAATTAAGGAGGTTTTTTGGGTGGATCAAAAATAAGGTGAAGAAAGGCCTCCCTCAGGACACTGAGGATCTCTTCAACATCCTTGATTTCAGTCAATTTGAGATGCTACCCAATGTGGTGGCAGCTTTTTACAAGCACTTAGAATCCTTCCTCCCCCAAAGCCCTGGCCTCCAAGCTAATCAGATAAATGGGCACTCCAGGTTTTATTTGTTTTTATTTTATTTATTTTGTTTTTAATGGGGCTTGAAAATAATACTTTATGTTATAAGGGCGTGACATTTGAATGTATTATAGAAATATAAGAATACGTAGAAAAGTTAAGTAAAATTAATTATACTAGATATAGAGACAAATATTTTTATTATAATGCACCAAATATTTTAGTGACTTTTGAGCTAACAAATAAATAGATTAAACAGGATAGAATTAGATTAATTTTATGTAAAACAGTTGTGAACTCTTTTTAGTACCATTGAATTTTTTAAGCCACAAATTGAACCTTGCAAGTCATCATCTGACCTTATTGATTTAGTGCCAATATAGCCACACAACATGAAAACCAATGATTTTCATATATCTCTTACTAATTAGTATTCATGGCGTGGGTTAAGCATATTAAATATATTTATCAAATAATATTACAAGGGAAAGGTAATTCAAGTTTTAAACAACCACTTGTTTTGAACATAAGTGGAGCGGGCTGCTTGATGCAGATAAATTCAGTTCTTGTTGTTTAACTATTTAATATATGAACATGTACTTGACAAGCAACTAAATAAACAAATAATATCATCATATTTTATTATTACACGTGTTTGCTTACTATAACTACTGAATTATAATATATTTAGATATATTACTATTATAATTCTAATATTAAAATTTAAATATTAAAATAAAAAAATAAAAAATATAAAAGTTAAATTGCAAGGGAAGATGATTTATTAGGGAGATGCAAATTGCAAAGGGGGATGCAATTATTCCAGGGTATTATACCCCAAAATTATGTTTTCTGCTAATGCGTCTAATTGGGACCATGTACTCTTCTGTACGTGGTGGACAACTCTGGATACAATTGCTAGAGGGGTGGCACTCAGCAACCCCGGTGATTGCTGAGCGTCCTATAAAAGGCAGTTGCAAAAGCAAATTGATTAGGAGTTGGTTCTCAGGAGGTATTGTGTATCTGTACAACAAAGCTAATGTAAAACAGTCATATAGGACATGCTCTACGGTTTGGTAGCCCCGCGGTGTCTTCATTTTATCCAGTGCTAGCCGGCAGACGTCCATTTGAAGGGGGACATCATCCAGCTTTTTCACGCTGGCTTTTATGATGCAGTGAATGCTTACCCTAAGGTAAACAGCAAGGTGCAGTTGCTGTGAAGTATAGCTTTCCAAAAGCAAGCAGAATTTCTTGTATATACTGAATAATCTATTTATATAGAATGTATTTGAAAATCTGAGTAAAGGCAAGTCAGGCATTTTAGAGGGATTAGCCACCCATGCCTCTGCAAAAAATATGAATAAAGGTTTTATCTTATTGACTAAGAATACTTTGCCTATTTGATTTGATATGGCTTTTATTAAATTATTGAAGATTGCTGCCTTGATTTTTTCTTGTAGAACTTGAAATTGATTTTTTTTTCAGGTTTATTTCATATGAGTTAATAGTTGATAATTCAAATTTTTCAAGACATTCAAAGATATATTCATCAAAATTCATGTTGACATTCAGTTTAATTTCCATCATTTCATTGAAATTGATACTTGTGCTTACTTCATAGGCTTCTCTGACCCAGGTTGAACTTCCTTCTGGTGCTTTGAATTCTTTATTCATTGCTTCTTTTGTTGCATATCAATTGATGTTATTTTGAATTATTGTAAATTCAGAACCTGAACGTAAAAATGCGGGATTGTCAAATCCTTATCCAAATTTTGAATCACTTTTGCAGGCAACTCAGCTGAGTGAAAAGTGAAATATTAAAAGAAATTAACCATTTAATTTGACTTTTTTGGTTTATTTAAATTGGCAAATTTCAAATCTCTTGAGCAGATAACTCAACTAACAAAAGACAAAACCCAACAAACAAAATGCAGGATACATGAATCAGAAATGCAGGATTCTAATGTACATTTTGAGATTTCCTGTATTTTAAACAAATCATAGACATCATGTAAAATTAACAAATCTGAAATTGCGGGATTGTCAAATCCAAGAACCAAGTTTCAAATCATAATTGTGAGGAATTTGAAATAAATATAACTTAGGGGTGTCTTAAAAAGGATGTTAAAGGATCTAGAGTGGATTTGTGCTGATTATTTTAGGAATCATAGAAATTCTCAAAAATCACTCTATTCCACTTTAGGATGGCTAAAATTTAGATCCTACTATTCACAAAATTAACATACTTGACAATAAAATTGACTAAAATGTACATGTCTCTTTTTGAGTTTAATTTTTCAATATGAAATTTATTATGCCTTCTTTTAATAACAACCAAATAAACGAGCTATCCCTGGCCTTGGCAAAATTATGCAGGGCTACACTGGGTCTCTTAACAGTGAAGCCTCTGTCTATGGCCACTCCCAACCCGCAGGCCCCTCTGCAGGCCCCACCCAGGAGTATGTTCTTTCTCCTGCGTCCTCAAGCATGACCCTGTTTGCCCATCACACACAGGCAGCTGCTAACCCAAATCCCTTATCAGCAATGGCATCCAGAACCAGCCATTTTAGCCATGGGGTCACCCAGAGAGCCCAGGACCCCAAAACAGCCAATCAGATGTCATTGACCAGTTCACAAGATGGACATATCCCTCCCCCAGCCAATCAGCCTGCAAGCCACAGAAGAAAACTAATCACTCTGGAGATTGTTCTCAAAATGGTTGAAAAGCAAGGGAAGCTTATGTCACTTGGGGAAATTGCGGCTGCAATGGGGTTTGCAAAGTACACTGTGGCTGCAACCCTGAAAGCCCACGCCAACTGTGGCCCCCCTACCAAGAAGACCCTGACTGGTGCTTGTACTTCAACCAAAGGTGACACAGCCCATCCCCTTATGATGGCCATTATGGAACGTGACCTGTGGATGCCCCTGGTCCAGGTACATTGCCAGTTAAGACTCCACGGCATCTTCACTAACAAAACAACAATGAATTTTTAGATGCACAGAGCTGTGGTTGCTGCTAGAATCTTGTCCAATCAAGTTCTCAGTGGCCCCAGTTTGATGGACACTGACCCCTACAATTTAACTATTATTAATTTTATTAAAGGAAGGGCAATGAGGGCCCGTAATGACGTAATCTTCCTATCATACGCTAAGATTTCTGCAAGTATCCAAGACTTTGGAGAGAAGTATATCCAGTCTGACGTGTTCAAGTGGGGCCCAATCTTGTATCTTTTTGTTGGGGTTTTATTGGCAGTTTCACCAATGGGCGTCAATTATTACTCGGCAATATCCAACACCACAGATGGGTATGCCTACCAGACGGAGCTCAAGGTCATGCTGGAGGAGTGGGCCACAGAAAACACTGTGCACACAGTTGTACTGAGTGCAGAGATGGAGCAGCAGGAATGGGCTACCCAAGAAATCAGGGCTGCGGGGCATACCTGCTAGTCCTACCCCATCAACTACGCTAACATGCATCTTACAGATAATTGTATCTACAATTTTGGTTCTTCCCTCAGGCGCTTAAAGCCTGCCACTTACAACAAACTATGCACCCAAATTGATAAAGAGTATGAGCTTTTCCCTTCTGCGTCTGTCCAGGACTTATTTGATCTCATCATCTTCTATGCAAGTGATAGTGATAAGTCCAGAAAGGACCCCCATCTCACCCCACACAAGTCCATCTGTTTTGTCAAGCTAGTATATGTGACAGAAGAAGAATTTGAGCAATTGAAGCAATCAGCTCTTGCTGCCCCTTCCCAGTCAACAAACCCTGCCTTCCCAACCCCCCATTAAGCCACATGCCTTCCAACCCTGACTCCCAAACCACCACCTGACCCTCCCCACTATCTCTGATGCTGCCCCTCTCACAGGCGCAGATGAAGGCAACGTTCATTCCACCCATTTCCTCCCCTTCCCGTCCTTTGATTAGTAAATAAATCTTTTCTTTGTGACAACTTATTAAAGTTGATATTTCTCTTTCAATTCATAATTAATAATACTTTCTTTTTACATTATCAACATTTCCCATAATTAATACAATGTTGTAAGTTTTACAAATAGCTTAAAATTATGAGCATACATATTTTTTATCATCATTAATAAATTAAAAACAATAAACGTAAATATTGGATTAACATATTGCAATTAGATATCAAGAGTTGACGTCTAATTGCATTATTCTAATGCAAAATTTATATTTGTGGCCCTTTATTTATTATTGATAACAAAAAATATGTATGCGTTGAAGATAGTACTATAAAAACCAGTTTTTTGATGGAATTCAAACAATATGTCAACAATCTATAACTTGATCAACAAATTAGAAGCACACCTGCTAAAGGTTGTTGAGATAGAAATAAATATCAGGGAAATAGTGACAGGAAAGCTGGATAACAAGGGCCAGCCACTGATCCAGTCAAAAGAAGATGCTCTGGATAAATTGGGAAATATTATAGATGAAAAGAATAAAGAAAAAACACTTAATCTACAGGGAACAATTCTATCAAGTCTGAAGCCTAATGATGCAGCCTACAATTTTTGGGAGTTCTGGCAGGGGGGAAAAGAAAACAATAATATCAAACTAATTGAAGGAACAGAAATTCAAAAGGAAATCAACACCAATGAAGAGGAAACCAACCAAATGGAAACAGATGAAAATTAAAACCAAGCAAGAAGCAGAAGCGCTTCAAGAAATACAAAAGCTTTATCAAATGAAAACCAATAAGAAGCACAAGTAGAAAGAAATATAAGAAAAATTAAGCCTAGAAAAATTAATGAAGAGCATCCAACGCATATGAAGTTTGCCAAAGTGGCGCCTGTGGCTGAGGGGGCTAAGGGGGAAACAATTAGTAAGTATTTTTATGTTTTACTTATATTTATTTTAGTCATCACCAGGAATGGGGAAGAGGTTGCAGAAGTGGCGGCTTATACGCCAATGTGGTTTTACGGGGGTTACCAGTCATTGGTGGCCCCTGTAAAGCAAATAAATAAAAATCAAATAAGTAAAATAATTCAACAGAATATGAATAATTTTTAAATATTGAAGCTCAAGATAGGGAATATTCACCACCTGTGGGGTGCTTGCCATGGATAAGGAAAGCATATGAACTAGGAGCAACTATCAAAATCAAGAAAATGAATGAAATTTGCGGGGATATCAAACTGAACTTTGATGAATACATATACAAAAGCATTCAACAATTTCCTTTCACTAACATCAACAAATATGAAAAGAATTTAATAAAAACCAACTTTCAAATAGGAAATGAATATTTGAAATCCGCAATTTTTAATGAAGTTTTTAAGGCACTATCAAATAAATTTGGGGATGCAGTCCTTGTAAATAATTTAAAACCTTTATTTATTTCATTTGCTGAGGCCTGGGGGCTGATTCAAGTCGGGCGCCCCTCAGAACCCTCTTCAAGTTCAACCAAATGTCCTATATTAATAGGTTAGTGCAAACATTCAAAAAATTATGCATGTTCTTGGAAAAGTACACCTTGCAAAGAATCCATGTTGTGGTATACCTGGGAATCCTCCTCCACTACATATTAAAAACCAACGTCAAAAAGTTGGAGGATGTACCTATTCAAATGGACATTTGCCGTGTAGCCCTTGACCATCAGAAAACACCACAGGGATACAGGACAGTTGAGCATATCCTCTATGATTCATTTGCATTGGCAACACTATACGGGTACTATGTGCCCCCCCAAAAAACCTACTAGTTGATTTGCTCACCTGTCTGCCTTTTATCAAACAATCAGCAACCACTGGGGTACAGGGTTCCACTCCTCTAGCAATCACATCCAGGGTTGTCCACCACATACATAAGAGTACGTGGATCTAATTAGATGCATTAGCTGAAAATTTAATTTTGGGGTATATATCCCCGGAATAATCACATTTCCTTTGCAATTAGCATCCCCCCAATAAATATTTTCCCCTTGCAAATTAATTTTTTTTAATTTTTTATATTTTAATACTAAATATTTTTAATACTGAATTATGTACTATTAAAATTTTACTATAAAAATTTTAATGTTACATATTTAAATATTAAAAATATTTAGCATCTAAAATTTAATATTAAAATTTTAATAATACATATTACAATATTAAAACTTTTAATATCAAATATTTGATATTAGAATAAATCACAATTTAATAAAAATAGTTAAATTTCAAATATTTAAACTTTAATATTTCACTTTACAATTTATAATTATTATTTTGCTTTTAATATTTTAATTTTTATTTTAACTAATAGTATGTAAATTATAATATTAATATATCTAAATATATTACAAGACATTAGTTAAAGTTGCAACCATGTCAAATATTAAAAATAAGTTATAAATGTTTTTATTTATTAGCTTGTTGAATACGGGTTTATTTATCACATAGATAAACATCAAGAATTTAATTTATCTGCACCATGCAGCCTGCTCCACTATTGTTCCAACCAAATAGTTGTTTAGAACTCAAATTACCTTTCCCTTGTAATGTGATTTGTTAAAAATATTTGATATACTTGACCTGCGTCCTAAGTACTAATTAGTAAGCAATACATGAAAATCATTGGTGACTGTGTTGTGTGGCTATAGTGGCACTGAAATAACAAGGATCAGATGATGACATGCAAGGTCTGATTTGTGGCTTAAAAAGCCAAAGTACCATCAACAATCCACAATTATTTAAATAAAATAATTCTAATTCTATCTTTTTTAATTTATTCATTTGTTAGCACAACAGTCAATATAATAATCAGTGCATTATAATAAAAATATATTCTTCATACCTAGTATAATTAATTTTACTTACCTTTTCTATGTATTCTTAAATGTCATTAATACATCCAAACATCACATTATTATATATAAATAATAATTTTTGAGTCCTAATAAAAACAAAATAAATTAAAATAAAAACAAATAAAACCCAAAGCACCCATTTATCTGATTGGCTTGGAGGCCAGGGATTTAGGAAGGAAGGATTCCAAGTGCTTGTAAAAAGCTGCCACCAAATTGGGTGGCTTTACAAATTGTCTGACCTCAAGAATATTGAATAGATCCTCAGTGTCCTGAGGAAGGCCTTGTTTCACCTTATTCTTGATCTAACCAAACACCTCCTCAATTGGATTCAGGAATGGGGAATATGGCAGGAGGAAGAGAAGTCTCATTGGACAATAAGTGAGTTGGTGGCTGGAGGTGTGGTTGTTTTTGTTGATGGGGGGATTTGGATACAACCAGATCCACTTTGTGGGGCCTGACATTATCAAGGCACAACAATGTTGGTTGTGCCGCTGTAATTTATCCGCAGGTACTCCTTGACAGCTTAGAGAAAATTGAGAAAGGTCCCACTGTTATGGGAGCCTTTAATCATCTGATACTGGTCCAATCTGCAAGGACCAAGAAGCGCGACCATGGAATAGGTCTGGGAACAGACAGCTGCACAATGGGCTACGCCGTCCTTGGACCCCTTCTCAACCCACCCATGCCTAGACCTGAGTGAGGAGGAAAACAACAATTCTTTGATATAGAAGAACTGGACATTCCCAGTCTCCTTTAGTGCCAGATATGTCTTGGCATAAATGTGTCAATCCTTGATGGTCTTTTAACTGTTCCTATTGTACGGAGAAACTCTAAGAACCTTCCACAAGAAGCCCAAATCAACCATTGTTTTGCAGACAAGGGTTTTGGAAACAGAAAGCCTGAACTCTGTGGCAAGCATTAATTGGACAGCAAGTGTGTCCAGGTGGCAGTCCTTGGCTACCCACTGCTTGATTGCATCAATGTGAATGGGCTGAAGGAGTTTGGGCTGTCTTTTTGCCTTGGTGGATTTGGCAATTTTCCCGGTATTGCCATACTTGGTGTTGATGTCAGCAATGTATCTGGCTGTGACACCAAATTGGGACGCAATATCCCAAACCGCTATTCCCCCATTCAAGCAGTTGAGGAGAGCTTCACACTCACTATCTGTCAACCAACGCCGGCCCTTGGCAGGTTCCACAGCATCCTGGCTACCAGGCTCAACACAGGGGACAGGGACCTTTGTGTAGAAGGTGGGATCACGCTTGCTTACAGTGGCGCTGTCAATGGTTGAATACACAATAGGCGCAGTTGGCTCAACAGTGGCTGCCAATGGCTTGTAGGTGATGTCAAAGATGCGGGGGCAGGAAGTAGCAACTCTTGGAGCAAGAGTGTGGGGCCAGGTGACAACTGGGTAAACAGTGGAGGTGTAAGTAACCTCATAATTCCCAGTGACCCTGGTGTAGGAGACTTTTGTGGCAGGCCTTGAGAGTGGCTTCTGCCTGGGATTCAAGCTGGTAGTTCTGGCTTGGGATGTGGGAGGTGGTTGGCTGGCGCTGAACCTTGGGAGGCCTGTGTATCGGCATGACTCCTCTTGAGTTGGGTTCTGGGTCTGTTCTTGAACCCTCTGGGACGCCCTCATGGATGGGCTGCCCTGCAGACTGGTGCAGGAGTGGGTTAGGAATGTGATTTATGGTCCATAAAAATAAAATAAAAAATATATTTTAGATTAAATATGTATTTATTTGGAGTTATTGGTTTAGTTGTGGATAGTTGTTTTCTCTTGATTTAGCCTTGAATAGCAGCAGAGTTTCTATGTTGGTGATTTGAAGTGAATAATATTGTATACTTTCCATGTTTAGACAATTTCACATCTCACTTAATTTTATGTCTAATTATGGTTATTGAGATTGGATTTTTCATTTGATTCTAGTTGTGGTGGAGCTTCTTTATTTGAGTTGGTGTTTCCTAGTGTGCTTACTGTACATTAAATTTGGATTCCAGTTCCTGCAATTAATATCTGAGTTTACTAGTGCCATTTAAAAGTGATTTGAAATTTGGTTCTTGGATTTGACAATCCCGCAATTTCAAAAAACATAGTAAACTTAATGAAAATGGTTGATTGATTTGAACACTTCAAATCCAATTCCAGTTAATTCATTTTGTCCATTGGAAATATGAAGTTCAACTTGAACTTTGCAAAGTGTCTATGAGTTCCTGCATTTTCAAATATTTAAATAAATACTCAAAAAATCAATTTAATTAAAAAAAGGCCATTCCGCAAAAATGATCTGAATTTTGGACCAAGGATTTGACAATCCTGCATTTTTACGTTCAGGTTCTGAATTTACAATATTTAATTTATTTTATTTTTACTTATTTGAATTGCAGGGGCTACCAGTGATTGGTAACCCCTGTAAAACCAACTGGGCGTAAAGGCGCCACTTCAGCAACCTCATCCCCATTCCTAGTTATAACTAAAGTAAATATAAGAAAAACATAAAAAAACTTACTTATTGTTTCCTCTGCGGCCCCCTCAGCCACTGACGCCCCTTCAGCAAACTTCATGAGTGTTGGTTGCTCTTCATTTAATTTCCTTGGCTTGATGTTCTTTATTTTCTGTGCTGCTTGTTTTTCCTCTTGATTTTCATTTGATAAATTTTCAGTATTTTTTGAAGCGCTTCTGCTTTTGATTGTGTTTCCTTTTCATCTATTTCTATTTGATCAGTTTCTTCTTCATTTGTGTTGATTTCCTTTGAGATTTCAGTTCCTTCAATCAGCTTGATTTTCTTATTGTTTTCTTTGGCCTCTTTCCAGAACTCCCACAAGTTGTAGGCTGCATTATTAGGCTTCAGACTTGATAGAATTGTTCCCTGTAGATTAAGTAATGCTTCTTTGTTCTTTTCATCTATACTATTTCCCAATTTATTCAGAGCATCTTCTTTTGACTGGATTAGTAGCTGTCCTCTGTTGCCCAGCTTTCCTGCTACTAGTTCCCTGATAGTTTTTTCTATTCCAACAACCTTTTGCAGGTGTGCTTCTAATTCATTTATCAAGTTATAGATATTTGACATTTTGTTTGAATTACATCAAAAACTGATTTTTATAGTACTACCTTCAATGCATACATATTTTTTGTTATCAATAATAAATTAAGGGCCACAAATATAAATTTTGCATTAGAATAATGCAATTAGACGTCAACTCTTGATATTTTGATATTATGTGCATAACTCAATGCATTTTTTTAATGAAATTCATTGTAGACAAGGCCTTTTTCATTGTAATTTATTTAAATGGACTGTGTTTATATTAGAGAGCCATTAACGCTTAGTACAAATACTGATACATAGTATATTTTACAGCCTGTATCAATATTTGTACTAAGTGTTAATGGCTCTCTAATACAAACACAGCCCATTTAAATAAATTACAATGAAAAAGGCCTTGTCTACAATGAATGTTATTAAACAAAATGCATTGAGTTATGCACATAATATCAAAATATTAAGTCTTGACTTCTAATTGCAATATTCTAATGCAAAGTTTATATTTATGGTCCTTAATTTATTATTGATAAAAAAATATTTATGCTAATAATTTTAAGTTATTCATAAAATGTACAACATTGTATTAATTATGGGAAATGCTGATAATGTAAAAACAATATGTTATTAATTATAAATCAAAAGAAATAATATCACTCTCAATAAGTTGTCACAAAGAAAGGGTTTTTTTTACTCATCAAAGGACAAGTAGGGGAGGGAATGGGCAGAATGTACGTTGCCACCATCTGTGCCTGTGAAAGGGACAGCATCAGAGGTAATGGGAAGGGAATGAGTGATGGTCTGGGAGTCAGGGTTGGAAGGCAGGTGGCTTGATCTTGATGGGGGTTGGGGAGGCAGGGTTTGTTGACTGGGAAGAGGCAGAAAGAGCTATTTGCTTCAATTGTTCAAATTCTTCTTCCATCACATATGTGGGCTTGACAAACCAAATGGATGGGTATGGGGAAGGCAGGAGTCCTTTCTGGACTTATCACTATCACTTACATAGAAGATGATGAGATCTGATAAGTTCTAACAAATATGGAAGGGAAAAGCTTGTACCCCTTCTTGATTTGAGAGCACAGTTCATTGTAGGTGGCAGGCTTTAAGCGCCTGAGAGCGGAACCAAAATTGTAAAGACATACATCTGCAAGATGCATGTTAGCGTGGTTGGTGGTATAGAACCAACAGGTATGCCATGTAGCCCTAATTTCTTTGATTGCCCATTCCCACTGCTCCATCTCTGCACTCAGACCAACTGTGTACACAGCGTGTTGGGTATTCCACTCCTCCAGCATGTCCTTGAGCTCTGTCTGGTAGGCATACCCATCTGCAGTGTTTGATATTGCCAAGTAATGATTGACACCTAATGGGGAAACTGCTAACAAAACCCTGACAAATTGATACAAAATTGGGCTGCACTTGTAAACGTCAGATTGGATACACTTTTCTCCATAAACTTGGATGCTTTCATAAATCTTGGCATACAGCAAGAAGATGACATCATTGCACATCCTCATTGCCCTCCCTTTAATAAAATTAATGATTGTTGCATTGTAGGGGTTAATATCCATCAAACTGGGGACACTGAGAACCTGATTGGATAAGATTCTGGTGGCAATCACAACTCTGTGCATCCACAAATTCACCATTCTCTTATTGGTGAAAATGCTGTGGATTCCCAGCTGGAGACAGACCTGGACCAGGGGCATCTGCAGGTCACACTCCATGATGGTCATCATGAGAGGGTAGGCTTTTTCACCTTCAGTTAATGTATGGGCTCTAGTTGAGGTCTTCTTGGGAGGGGGCCATAGTTGAAATGGGCTTGCAGGGTTGCAGCCACAGTGGACTTTGCAAAACCCATTGTGGCTACAATTTCCCCAAGGTACATAAGCATCTCTTGCTTTTTGACCAATTTGAGAACAATCTCTGGGGTAATTAGCTTTCTTCTGTGTCTTGAAAGCTGATTGGCTGAAGATAGGATGTGTCTGTCTTGGGAACCAAACAGTGCCATCTGATTGGCTATTTCTGGATTCTGGCTTCCATGGGTGGCCCCATGGCTCAAATAGCTGGTTCTGGATGCCATTGTTGATACAGGATTTGGGTTGGCAGTTGCCTGTGCATGATGGGCAAACAGGGCCGTGCTAGAGGACGCAGGAGAAAGAACAGACTCTGGGTGGGGCTTGCGGGTTGGGAGTGGCTATAGACAGAGGCTTCACTGTTAAGAGACCCAGTATAGCCCTGCATAATTTTGTCAAGGCCAGGGAACATCTTGTTGACTTGGTTGTTGTTGAAAAAAGACATAATAAATTTTTATTGAAAAATTAAACTCAAAAAGAGACATGTACATTTTAGTCAATTTTATTGTTAAGTATGTTAATTTTGTGAATAGTAGGATCTAAATTTTAGCTGTCCTAAATTGGAATAGGGTGATTTTTGAGAATGCCTATGATTCCTAAAAGAATTAGCACAAATTCACTCTATATCCTTTAGTGTCCTTTTTGAGATGCCCATAAATTATATTCATTTCTAATTCACCTCATTTTTGATTTGAAATTTGGTTCTTGGATTTGAAAATCCCACAATTTTGGATTCATTAAGTTTTACAAGATGTCCATGATTCATTTGAAATACAGGAAATCTTAAATCATACATTAGAATCCTGCATTTCTGATTCATGTATCTTGCATTTGTTTGCTGTGTTTTTTCTTTTGTTAGTTGAGTTATCTGCTCAAGGGATTTGAAATTTGCCAATTTAAATAAACCAAAAAAAGTCAAATTAAATGGGTGATTTTATTAAATATTTCATTTTTCACTCAGCTGAGTTGCTCGCAAAAGTGATTTGAAATTTGGACCAAGGATTTGACAATCCCGCATTTTTACATTTAGGTTCTGAATTTACAGTATATTTTATAGCAAAAAAGCCTAACACTCAATTAAATACAGATTTAAACCCCTAATGTCAAATATATGCTTCTTGGAAGTATACAAAACAAGCTAAAGAAGAATTTTAAAAGATAATGATACTCTAACTGATATAGAAGAAGGATGTTATTTATAGTATCATGGGAAGCCACATACCTTTCATGAATGTCATGGCAGTCATGAGAATTGTCTAGGTACAATGGCTTTACAACATGTTGAGATAAAAATTGGTTCAGCCACAGCAAATTTCAACTTTTTTATTATAGAAAAAGGAGCTTAATCCACAGAAAATGTGTGCTGATTGGGGAATTTTCTGGACACACAACAGATGATGAAACACAAGAACCAATAATGATGGCTCACCAAAAAACATTTCAATTTCTAGAAAAAAAATTTTGGCCACAAAACAAAGCTACTACATTTACTATGTTTTTAAGAACACATTGAACTCAGCCACCAAATCCAAAATCTTGATCCAACAATGAACCCCATAGCAGCTGAAACATACAACAAAAACATCAAATATCAAAATAAATCAACAAAATATAACAATTCTACCAGTTCACCCTAATTGAGATATACAATCTAGAGAAGGAAATGAAATGTAATCCTCTGAGTGTCTGCCTTTGAAAGATAATTACCCATTAAGCCAAATATATCAATAAATACAGCTAAAAATCCATAGCTGCAACCAAAAATAATCAGTATAGAGATATTAACCCCTGATGTGGAATAGATGGTAGTGGCTAAAAACCTTAATGCTACCATGTATAGAAAAATAAAAATAAAAATAAAAATGTTGTATAGTTAAAGCAAATTAGTTTTTTTGAATTATATTTGGTAGTAAAATGAATGCATTGCAGCAACAGAGCAACAGAGCTGAAGGAGCACGCCACAGACAAGGACAGCCTTGTAGATGAAACAGAGTAGCCATGGTCCAGGAAGTGGAAGGTGAGAGTAGCTCTGAGCCAGAGAGTGAACCCCAAGTCACACAGATGCAGAAATAACCCCAGAGCACCCAGACTGGCATAACATGCAGTATTAACCCAAGAGTTCCAAAGCTATCTAGGAAGGCCATCAAAGTCACAACCACCAGAACAGTGAATGGCACTATAACTGATAGAGTGTCCTTTATAGACAACCCTTTATACTGCCAAGATGGTATTCCTGCCAGTCTTATAGAAAGTATAAAGCCTATTCCGGATATCACATACAGGCCTTATAGGAGTAATAGTGAAGGGTGTAAAGTTACGCCTCCCCCTTAGGCCTCTACTTTAATTCCTGCCAAATGCTTGGGAATTCCTACCAAATTATTGCTGAATATTTTTCCAAAAGTTTACTTAAAAAGCCCAAAAAAAGCCATCAATTTAATATTTTGGCATTATTCTGAAGATTCCCCCACTTAACCCACCCAAGAGACACATCTGGTTAAATATTGTGTGCAAGAGCAGCCAGGAGCAGTGGTAATTGCATCCAAAGCATATTCCTGATTTTAGCTGGTTAAGTTTTCATTTTGACTATGTCCCTTCAAAAATTTTCAAGATCTTCCTGCCTCAAGAAATGCATTTGTATCCACTAATATCATTGGTCAATTGGTTGGTGACATTCAATCAGCCACCCCAATCCCATCCCATTCCTGAAATGAATGCAAGAGTTGTAAAAGACCTTGCTTCATCATTCTCTACTCTAATAAAGTTTTAAATTTTTTAGTCTAATTTGGCCATTTGGTTTTTATGTTGCTTTTGGTGTTCAGTTAATTCCTTCTCCCCCCTTTGGCCTCCCAGGAATTGTTGGTGACAACCAAAAGGTTGTTGCTGAAACCGCAATTTTATTGTGGTTGAGAGATTGGTTTTATTTCCTCTTAACCTGATCCCCAATTCTCACAAAGAGAAAGATAATAATGATGGGCACCTGTACTATTAAACTGTGAAGGGAAGGCAGGTGCTCAAAAAGGGCACAACAGTTTACAGCCAGGTGCCTATGATATGTGCCTTAGAAGAGCCAGATGAGTCATTTATTATCACTGAAACCCCCAAACATGGTGTGGTCCCAGGCAGCAAATGAGAAATCTGCATCAAGCTTATCACAGACACTTTCAACTACAAGAAGACTGCAGAAAAATTTGGTGTGTTGATAAAATCAGAACATAGGCTGTATAGTGATTGCCTGGAGCCTGGCAGAACTCTCCTTTTGGAGAAACCCAAGCGCAAGCCACCCATCCTGGATAAATAGCACAATAACAATACTTACCTATTACAAGGGTTGAACAAGAGGAAGCCAACCCTTGGAAAGGGGGGTGTCAAAATAACAGGGTTGACCCCCTGTCAGAACTTTTGTTTCTGCTATTGGAACTGGCAGCCCAGTTATTATTTGCTTTATTGATTATATGTGTAATCTTGGCCATTCTGTGAAATGAAATGCTTGTATGTCAACAAGCGTTATCTACAGCGTCTAATTGGTCCTTGACAGGGCAATAACTGGAAATATCCAAGAGAGGCAATATGCAAAGGCAACTTCTCTAGGCGGTGGCTTACTAGGTTCTTTGAGAACTGACAAAGGTATTTGAACTCAGATTATCTTCTACTGTGAAAGTTTTCTACAGTATGTATGTCTTCTTTTTTTCTGCCTTCTATTAGTTTAATGGAAGGGATTTTATAGAGCCCACACCCTCTTACCAGGATAATTCATCTTACAATTCTAACTCTTGCTTGGCCAGTATTTCCATCCCCAGACTGGTGGCATCAACCCCCAGAGTCAGGCATCCATGCAATGGCATAGGATTCAATATCATAGTACCCTGCACTGGTTACTATTTACTTCATAGCTATGCATAATCATTGGCATGCTGGCGGTGGCAGTGCCAATTGATTGTTTTATTTATAGCATATGAATAATGAGGATGTCTGGTGGCCTTTCACAGCAGGAATTTGCAGTGGCACTGGCAGGCTGTCAGTGCAAATTTATCCCAATCCTCATTATTCTCAGAGAATCTCCTCATTTTTTCTGTGCCTTGTTATTGAACCTATTTTGCTTCTGACCCAACAGGTTGCTAAGGTATTCTGTAATAAACTGGCCAATCAGGATTCAACCATAATTGAATACTTGGGATGCTCCTGGTTGACCTAGCATCTATTGATCCAAATCCATTTTTTCAAGAGCTTCTGAGATCAATTAGGCTTGATTGTAATCTATCAGAAGTTAGGTAAGGCAAAGTCAATATAAATTCCTGACACCCCTGTTAAGGTTTCATCCAAATAATTCCGTGACCCACAACCCAACTCCCCCATTATCTGAAGCCAGATGAGTAATTCAACTCAAATTAATAAATCAAGCAACATAATCCAGTGACAATCCCAGTACATTGGACAAATTTATTTGGAAACCGCCAGAATTAACTCATTCCGCAAGTCAACTCACTGAATGTCAACAATTTGTCAACATTCAGTAAGTCAACACTATTTTAGTATTTATCTGCCAGAATTGGGCATTTCTAAAACTAAGCTAATTTTTCATAGTGAATTATTAAGTCAGAATTGCAAAATTAAAAAGGAACAGACATAATGTTGACACCATTTAAACAAAGGCTTAATTTTAAGCCAAAAAACTAATATAATTTACTATTAAAATGTAAGTTTCTTTGTACTTTTACATTAAGGTCAACTACAGTAAGTAATATCTGGATGTCAACCCCAAATAAGAATCCATGAGTTTCTTAATAAATTATAAAATATTCTAAAAATAACTATTTTTTATATTTTATACTACTGTTTTCATTAAATAAATAATAAGATAAGCATTGAACAAAGACATATGCCAACTTTCAGAGCATTCTTTGTATTATTTAGATATTTACTGTTATTTTAAACTCACTGGATAAACTATAGATTATTTCTGGAAGTCTACTTAAGCCAAAACGCATATGTTAAAACTAGAACTTATATATGTAATTATAATGTTTCCTTGTGTCAAATTGATGTGTTGCCTAAATTGCAACAAAGGGGTTTAGCTAAGCAAACAAAGTGACATAACTTAAGCAAGATTAAATAGGAGAGTTACTATAAAAGAACGCTGACTGCCTGAATGTTGACACCTTCACTTGTTTATTAGTAAAACACTGCTGTTTAACAAAAAGCACACATACAATGGTATGATAATTCAGGCCAAAGTGCCCAGGGCTGTACTTTAGACTTCCCTCTACAATCCCTATTATTTAGTTTTCATAAGTTACATATGCAAATATTTAAAAAAATTAAATTTAAAAATAATCAATTTTGGCCTTAAAAAACCAACTCTGGAAAATATTAACCAAGCTTTTTAAGTGATTTACATAGTGTTTTTCTACTTTAATGCTGACTGTCAGTATGTCAACATCAAAATTAAAGAGTTTTTTATGCTGAAAAACTAAATTAAATATTTTTAACTATTGTGACTACCAGAATGTCAACTTTTTATTTAAACATGGTTTTTTCTATTCTTTACTAATAAACTAGCTCTAAAATTACTTTCCATACTTCTATAAACTATTTGATTCATAACAAAAAATAAAAAAGTGATTATTATTCAATTTTATTCATGTTTCACATGATTACTCTTACTTAATGAACTCTACTCTAATTATTGTAGGAAAAATCTTCCAAGAAGCCACAAAATAACCCAAAGTCAACCAAGAAAGTACCCAAAGCCTCTGGAAAGGCCCAAAGTCTCTACCCCAACAAAAAACCAGCCAAAGAGCCCTCAAAAAAACAGAAGACAAAGGAGAAGACCCCAGACCCTGAAAGCAAAGAGCCCTCCTCTGCCCCCTCCTCTTCTCCAAGCTGGTATCAATCAGAAGGAGATGAGGTTCCACTAAACAAGCAAGGAAGAAAGAATATACCCAAGAGTTCAGAACCCCAGTCAAGCCCAGATGAATCAAGCTCAAAGGAATCAAGCCCCAAGGAATCAAGCTCATCCCAGTCCAAGAAGCGCAAGTATCCAACTCCAGATAATTCCCCTCCACCACCCAACAAATCTGCACCTCCATCCTCCTCATCAATTATCAATAAAGAAGATCCTGATTATTACCTGTCTGACTATCATCAAGCACCAATTAGCCCATGGGATCCCCTAAAGTTTCACAATATATGTAATGTCAAAGGAGAGTTTGAGCTTTCAAAGAAGTTCCCTTGGTTTTTCCCTCTAATGTCTGTCAAAGAAGGTGTAAGTTTAGTCTGTGATGGCTATGTTTTCAATTGCAACAATCAGAAGAGAGCAGGAAGAAGCAAGCATTATGTATGTGAAGATAGAAGCTGTGCTGCCAGGATCAATACAGAAGGATGGGACAAAGTCACTAGTGAAAAAGAAGAGCACACATGCAATGCTCCAATAAATCTTATTGAAAAGCTTCTAAAGTGGTACCTCTACCAAATGGTCCCAGTCTCCAAAGACATCAAGGCTTCTGATCTGGCAGTTAAGGCCACCACACACCTAAGTAATGAGAACCTGAAGCTCATCCCTGACCATAACCAGTTAGTGAAGTACATATGTAACAAACGCCATGATCTATTCCCCCTGTTGTAAAAGTTGTAGCAAAGGGTTGCTAGTTTTTATGAACAGTTAGTCAGGGACCTAATCCTTATTACTATACCTGTTGATGGTATATTGGCAGCCTGTGAAAGGACAGAATAATATAAAGGTGTAAAGACAAAACTGGTTTTTATTATTATAGTATTGCACTTATATAGTGTGAGGCAGGGGAATTGCCACCAGGGGCAGAGAGGCACAGACAGAAGGACTTCCCTAATTGAGGAGAGTGGATTGGCACAGCTAAAAGTCCTGCGCAAGAGAACAACCATTTCCATGCGGCTTTCCTTAAGGAGGTAGATATAAATAACTTTGTTGTTCTATTATTAATCTTGAAAGTGAAGCCTGTGCCTTATACGCATTTGAAAGGCAAATCAAACACCTGTTTTAGAGGCGTTTTAAACGTCTTTATCACTAGTAAAATCAGGATGCAATAGTGCAATTGCATGATTTTTCCGTTGCTTAATCCCTAGGTAGACGACTTTATGTCTAATCCATTCAGGATCTGCAACATTTCCCTCCACTGGATTAGACAACAGGGTTAAAAATGGCTGGAGTCTCAAGGTGACAGCTATGGTAAACAGTCCCTCTAGAAGAGTCACAAGAAGAGTCTTGAAGAAAGTGCAAGTGGTAATTCCAAAGAAATGCAAGCATACCAGGCCAGTGGAGGTGGTGAAGGCAGCAGAGAAGCAGGTAGTCCTGCATGATGTGGACGGCATCTATCTGGACTTGGGGGTTCATCTAGATCAGCTACTGGTGCCTCAGCTGGCCTTAGTGGGGACAGACCCATTGTTTGCTGTGCTGTTCCTAGCTTTGAGTGAGCCCAGGGAGGTGACAGGAACTGGGTTGCAAAAGGGTAACAGTATTCATTGGCAGTTCTCCATATGGGCGGCAAAAGAATACTTGAAGGCTCAGCTGAAGGAATTTCAATTTGAGGGTCAAGGGCTCTCAGTCTTGCAACAGGGGACAGTATCCAATATAGTGAAGTCAGTTCTTTGCGCTTGGGCAACACCTGGGGTTACTGACACTCAACCAGTCAGTTGGAAAACCTCTGACAACTTTGAGCAATGTCTTTGGCAAGCCTTCCAGGAAGTGTTGAGGTCATACAAAGTGGAGGTGACTGCTCATCTGGTACTAATGGTGATGGCTGGTAACCTTGTTCTTCAAGAAACCAACTTCTGTGATACCAAGCAGGAGGAGAACATGGGAGTCTTCCTTGAGTGGGCCTTGTCTTTATTCTACAGGGTGGGTGGTCAGGTCCCAGTAGAGTATGCCCTTTGTGAAAGTCTTCTGTGGGACTTTATCTTCTTGGGGGTCGCCTTTCCTGTGGACATTGGGGTCAATTGTGTGTCTTGCTTGGTGGGGGTTTATTGCCCAATCCTTGGTCACCAGCTTTGTGGATCTGTAGGCAACCAGTTGTTTCTTGACTGTCATTCAGGTGGTAGAACAGTTGGTGCGGTACTGGAAGAGCCTTGTCAGTCTCCAATAAACACATTGTTCTTTTATTCTTATTCCTCATACTTTGGTGTGACACTATTGCAAACAGGACAACAACCCATGGAATTTTTTAATTAGGCTTTTGTTTTTTTTGGGTTATTGTCCTCATTGGGGCTTGCTCTTGGTCACTAGGAGCAGCACACATATACTGAGCATGTACTCTAGTGATCAATTGCCCAGAATGAGCTCCTTAAGGGTGTAGGAGTATTGGCCAGTCTTCTGGATAACTTGAACTGGGCCTTGCCAAAGGGAGGCAAGTTTGGATTTGCAGCTGTACCCTCTATTACTGAAGAAGTAGACTGAGTCTCCTACCAGGTAAGTGAGTAAGGCAGGGAGTTTGGATGCAGCTTGTTCTAGGTCCTGCAAATTATGGTTTAAGTTTACAGTGTAGGCCTCTGATTGCAAGTGAATAAGGGTTTGAACCAGCTTTTTGAGGTAAGCCTCTGGGGACACAGCCAGGCTGGGCTTTACCAAGGAATAAAGTAAAGGGGGAAGTCCTAGTTGCCAGCCATAGAGCAGTTGGAAAGACAGCTTGCCAGTGGCCCAATGGTACCCAATGTTATATGCAAAGGTGGCTAAAGGCAGGAAGGTATCCCATTCAGTCTCATGTTGGTGACTGAGCTTCCAGAGTATCTGGACCAGGCTCTCATTAGTGCACTCTACCATGCCATTTGTCTTTGGGTGATAATGAGTGGATAGTGCCCCACAAATTTCCATTAGTTGGCTGAGGCAGGGGATGATATAACTGGTGAAGTTAGTACCATTATCTGTCAGCAGAATATGGGGGCAACCATGGATGAACGTGGCTGTCACCAGTGCAGATTGGTTGGTGATTGCCTTGGCCTCTACCCATTTAGTCAGATGGTCAACTGCCACAATGATGAACTTTTTGCAACTGTTGGTAGCTGGCAGGGGGCTCACTACGTCAATGGCTACAGTGTGGAAGGCAAACCCAGGGTGTACAAGTCTGTGTTGAAACTTGGCAACCTTAGGCCTCTCAATGTTGCAGTCATGACAGTTGGCTAGCGTATCTACTATGTCAGTGTGCATTCCTTCCCAGAAGCAGTGTTGCTGTAGCAGAGCTAACGTCTTCTGTATGCCACCATGGCCAGTAGTCCTGTGAGAGGCCACCACTGAGTCCATGTGTAGAGATGGGCGTATGTAGGGTAGCCAAGAGTCTCCACAAAGCTTCAGGAGTTGTCCCTTAGAGACCTTGGTATCAACAGTTAGCTTCTTAAGAGCTCTCTGTATCTCTACCAGTTCCTCCCCCCACAAACAAGGATCCTCCATAAGCTTTACATAGAGAATGTCAGCCATGTGGGATACTAAGGCAACAGTGGGAAGGTGGGAGAGACAGTCAGCATTCTGGTGAGCTGCCCTGGCTCAATGAATGATCTTGTAGTCATAAGCCTGAAGTTTAATGGCCCAATGCGCCAGACGTCCTTTGGGGTCCTTGAGGGTCTTCAGCCATTGCAAGGAGGCATGGTCTGTTACAACTGTGAAATTTACCCCATGGAGATAGACTCTGAATTGTTGGTAGGAGTATATCACAGCCAGACACTCTGCTTGGTTATAGTGTAGTTCCTCTTGTGAACATTAAGCATACATGAGCAGTATTCAACAGGGTGTTCAAGTCCGTTGGAGTCCAGTTGGGAGAGAACACCCCCAATTACCGTCAGACTAGCATCTTTATGAACCACAAACGGCTTGGCAAAGTCAGGGTAGGCCAGCACAGGGGCTGCAGTCAGTGTTCCTTTGAGAGCATTGAAGGCAGATTGGCACGCTGGGCTCCAGAAGAACTCCTTATCAGCTTGGAGAAGCTGAAAAAGGGGGTCCCCCAGGGATGCAAAGTTGGGGATGAAGAGGCGGTAGTACCCAATCATCCCCAGGAAGACCTGCATGTCCCGCTTATTGGCCGGGATCTGCGTTTTCTCAATGGCTTCCACCTTCAGAGTTACAGGGCAGAGTCCATCTTGGCTAATTATGAACCCCAAGAACTCAAGATACTCCTTGAAGAAGTTGCACTTGCATGGCTTGAGCTTGAGATTAGCTGCAAGTAACCTCTGGAAGACTTCCTCCAAGTGTTGTAGGTGATCATTAAAGGTTTGGGAGAACACATAAATATCATCCAGGTAGACCAAGACACTGGTGATTTTGAGGTTGCCTATCACTGCATCCATAGCCTGTTGGAAGGTAGCCAGGGCATTGGACAGACCTTGAGGCATCCTTGTGGGTTGGAATAGCCCTTGGTCAGTGATGATTGCACATTTTTCTTGATCAGCAGGGGGTAGATCAATCTGCCAGTACCCACTGATAAGGTCCATGGCGCTGAAGAACTTAGTGCCACCCAGTTGGTCCAAGGTATTGTCAATACAAGGGAGGGGATATGAATCCTTCTTGATAGCAGCATTCAGTCAACGGTAGTCAATCACCACACGGTTGTTGCCATCCTTTTTTTGACAATCAGGAGAGGGGAAGCCCAAGGGCTTTTACTAGGGACCAGTAAGTCAGATCCCAATAGCTTCTGAAGTTTCTTGTTAGCGCAGCATGATTGGCTTGACTGTGTCATATAGGTCTGGAGTGGATAGGTGGACTGCCTTGGGTGTCAATATGATGAGCAACATCTGCAGCCTTGCCTAGGTCATAATCATTCTTGGCAAACACATCCTTATACTGGTCAAAGAGATCCATAGCTTGATCCTTCTGTTCTTCAGAGAGGCCAGATAGAGAGTTGCAGCTTATGACCAATAGCACCAGTGGTTGCTCACAGGGTAGACCCAACTCAGAGAAGTCTGCAAAGGGGGGTGGTCTCCTGCAGGTTGTCATGCTATTCCAGTTGTATATAAGCCAGAAGTTGGTGTTTGGAGATAACCACAGCTTCACAACTCATGTTGGCCAAGAGTATGAGTTCCTCCTTCTCACTTGGCATGAGGATGCCTGGTGCAACCCATGGTTCTAGTCTGGAGGCATTAGGGATGCCAAAGATTTCTCCATGAGTGCCAGCTGGTAGAGCCAGCAAGAGGCCTGTATTGTGGATCACCTGAGCGCCAGGTAGGATAGTCATATTACAGGAGGCGTAGACTGGGATACCCTTGGCTTCCCCAATTGAGAGAGGTAGCACCTTGACCTTCTTACTACACAGTGTATAAGCAACTGGGAGCTCTCCATCAGTGTACTCCAGATTAATGTAGTGCAGACAGCGTAAGGACAGGTCAGATGGGTAATTGCCATGATAGAACATGGATATAGAATGGCCCAATATTCCAAATGTATGGTCTTCATGGTTAGTCACAGTGCCATACTGAACCATGAAGCTAGTCCCAATAAGAATGTCATAGCTGTTGTTTTCCAGAACTATAGAAGGAGCAGTGACCATTAGCTTCCCAAAGCAAAGAGGGAGAGAAGAGTAGACTCCTTTTGCTCTAGTGGTCAGTGGCCCAGCAGTACCAAACTCTTCATGGTAGGCCAAGTCTGGTGCCAGCTTAAGCTTCTTAACCAGCTGTGAGGATATAATGTTCCCAGGGGCACCAGTATCCAGTATGGCCCAGACATGAGTTTTGTTCACTACCAGGTTGATATAGGTACAATCATGGTGGTCCTCTCTTATCTCCACAATCTTTGAGACCTGGTGTATGCTTAGTCCCTTGAACTTCTCCAGGAAGGTAGCCATGGCAGCTCCCACAGCTGGGCTTACTTCCTTGAGGGATTCTAGCGGTGCTGAGACGTTTACTGTGCAGAACAGCTTGGCCAGTTGTTCAGCACTGTCCTCCTCATGAGTGACTTCAACACCTGGTTGAGCCAGTTGTTCAGCATAGGGTAAGTACACTGTTCTCTGAGCTATTTGGGGGATAACCACCTCAGGGCAAAGTGTAGTCCAATGAGTTTGTGTGTTAACAGTGAGGACTCAATGGAGGAGGTCCTCTTGAACTCCGTCAGACTCTGCATCCTCATGTATTGGTTGGTAGTTGAAGTCACTCAGAGAGGTTTCATCCTTAGGGTTGGTCCCAGAGAATGGCAAGGCAGCAGGCCTCTGATCTGGTTTGTTGGGAGGCAGTGGTAGGGGGAGATGAGGGTGTCAAAATTACAAAGGCAGCCAAGGATTTCTCCTTTTCCTGGCTGCTTAGTAGTCTTTTGACTAGTCCTCATTGTCCTCCTCAATATAAGCGTCCTTGGCGTAGTCCTCCTCAGTGTCCTCCATGCCTACATGGTGGATTTTTTGATGTGGATTCCTACATTCCCAAGAGAAGTGGCCAGCAATACCACATTTGAAGCAAGTACGGGGGCCATTGTTGACTGGAGCAGCCCCAACCTTGTCAGAAGGCTTGGGCATCTCAACAGCCAGGCGGGTCTATGCTCAGATTGCTGGTAAAGGCGGCCTTCAGGAAGAGGGACTTTGAACTCCTCCTTGTAGGTGCGTAGGAGGCGGATCAGATCTGGTACGGTGCAAGCGTTGTAAATGCCCAACTTAAGAGCCAGAGATAGTTCTTGGTTGACACATACAGCATTGAGGAGTGCTGACTGCACATCAATAAACTGCACCACACTCATAGACAATAGAGTTTGAGCTTCAAGGTAGAACCTAGAAGTGAAGTCTTCTAGGGTTTCCCCTATCTTTAACTTGGCGTTGGCAAAGTCTATCGTGCAACCAAGGAGTGCTTCTTGACTACCAAATTCTTCTTTCAAGGCTCTGGAGACGTTGGCAAAAGTCCAGCCATTCTCAGGGAGACATGGCAAGATAATGGTTTGAGTCTCAGCATCCAGACAGTTGATGATTGTGGAGTCCATCATGGCATTGTCTGTGCCATACATGGAGTTCTGGTACAGATGTAAGAACGTGGCCACATTGCTCTTGCGGTCAAAATTTGGTAGGTTGACAAGCTTGGAGTTGTTGGAGCCGTGTTGGAGGGGAGCAGGTGTTATCCTCACTGGAGAGCGGGTGCAACGGGAACAGCTGAGAGTGGAGGCAGAAAACCTAGCCTCAGAGGCGCGGCAACAATTTTCCTCTCACTGGGCTTTGTGTTCACCTTCTCTGTCTTGAGCGGCTCCAGAAGCTTCAGGGGTGGCCAGGACGTCATCCTCAGACTCCAGTACTGGCTCTAATACTTGTACAGCGTTGGGATCCAACCAAGTGTGGTCCTCATTATCTTTGTAGCTATGATAGAACTCAGGACTAGAGGATCTCAGTGGACTGTGGTGACTCTTGGAGTTGATGGACATAGCCTGTAATTTGACGGCCATAATCTTACTGTCCATCTTATCCAATTGGCTCTGGAAGGCGTCCAGGAGAAGTTGTTGCTTGTCCAGCTCATCTTGGTAGACCTTGTTCTCCTGACAGGTGATATCCAAGTCATCTTCCAGAGAGGTGATGCGCTTTTCATGGGTGGCAAGCTCAGCTTGAAGCAAGGCTATTACTTCCTTGTCCTTCCTGACTTGGGTCTGGCTTTTGGCTCTGTCATGCAATTGGCAAAGTTTGAGACAATCCTGAAGCTCTGACACAGTGTGGTAGCCATCAAACAGGAAGGCAAGATTGGCACTCTGCTGGACTGATTCTGCCTGCATCTTCTTGTAGTGATTAAAGAGCTCAAGGATGTCTCAACCAAGAAGGTGGCTGGAAGGGGAGTTGTCTGTGGGGGCAGATGGGGGGTGAACAAGGGGATGGTGGCAAGGCAGCGGGCTAATACCTCCACCTCATGAGTCAGGCTTCAAACCATGGGGCCAGTCTCCAGCACGTGAGTAGTAACCAACTAATCCAATTTGCGTCTACACCCTGATGGGTGAGGGTCTGTAACACATGCACTGGAACTAGCTTAGCTATATCTGTTCCAATGGCATTGACCCAGTGGAGCATGGTGTTCTGGGAGTTGGTATCTTTGGCAAGATACTTATTGACAGTGGTGAAAGTATTGCCAAGCTCAGAGTAAAGGACCTGGAGGAACAACTGTTGGTTAGATATCAGTATTCCCTGGTCATGCACTAGGCTTTGGATGCAACCCAGGTGCATTCAGTTGTGGCATATGACAGGATGGGTGAATTGTTGTAGGTAGTCCTTGATATGTTTGACAGTACGGAGGTCAAGACAGAGCTGGTCAGGGTTGACCTGGGAGAGATTCTGAAAGCAACCCAAGGAGTTTTCAGAAGAAGGCTGCTGAATGGCCAGGTGTTCAGAGCAAGAACCATTGCCAGCAGCACCAGCATCCATGGCATGTATGGCATTACAGATGGTGTCCTTGGAAGGTGAAGAGTTGGTGTCCATCTCCAAGGGGGCAGGGGCTTGTAGAAGTAGTGGTTGATCCAAAACAATAGCCTGGGGATATTGATGTTCTGGCATGAAGTGGCTTAGGTTGTACAGGCCATAGGGAGAGCCTGCTCTTTCTCCAGCATGGGCATTAGCAGCAGTAAAGGCCGGTGCCTGGTGGTAAGGAGAAGCAGTGGCAGGGGACTGGACCAGGGGCATTCCTCTCTCCTCATTGAAAGAACTGCAAGGGTGGGGGCTGGTGGTGTTAAAAGACATGAGCGCCAATGTTGTAAAAGTTGCAGCAAATGGTTAATAGTTTCTACAAAAAGTTAGTCAGGGACCTAATTCTTATTACTATACCTGTTGATGGTATAGTGGCAGCCTGTGAAAGGACAGAAGAACATAAAGGTGTAAAGACAAAACTGGTTTTTATTATGATAGTATTGCACTTATATAGTGTGAGGCAGGGTAATTGCCACCAGGGGCAGAAATGCATAGACAGAAGGACTTCCCTAATTGAGGAGAGTGGATTGGCACAGCTAAAAGTCCTGCGCAAGAGAACGGCTGTTTCCATGCGGCTTTCCTTAAGGAGGTAGATATAAATAACTTTGTTGTTCTATTATTAATCTTGGAAGTGAAGCCTTTGCCTTATGTGCATTCAAAAGGCAAATCAAACACCTGTTTTAGAGGCGTTTTAAATGTCTTTATCACTATTAAAATCAGGATGCAATAGCGCAATTGCGCAATTGTTCCGTCGCTTAATCCCTAGGTGGACAACTTTATGTCTAATCCATTCAGAATCTGCAACACCCCCATAAGAAATCTGCCATGGTCCAAGGAGAGTTAGTCTTGACAGAGGAGTTGAAGATGTTCAATGGTGATGAGGTATTCCTTTTACATGATGATGGGCCTACAGCAGAGGCAAGAATTATATGCTATGCAACACAACAGAACCTGGAGCAGTTAAGAGATTCAGAGACCTGGTTATGTGATAGTACCTTTGCAGTATGCCCCTGCCTTTTTTACCAACTATGGTTTGTACATTTCCTTATTGAAGGCAAGGTGCTCCCATTTGCCTACTTTCTGCTTCCTGGGACAACAGAAGAGATCTACACAAAAGCCTTTAAAATCCTTCAGGAGGGCATAAAAGCCCTACCCAGTAATAGAAAGAGTCCCCCTGGCCATAACACTAGAGCCAATCCAGATGATGATGATGAAAAGGATAAAGCCATCCTTGCTGCAGAAAAAGAAGCTCAAGATAAAGCACTTGAACCCTCAACTATAATCATGGACTATGAAAATGTCCAGTATAACGCTTTTGTAAATACCTTTGATGGAGAGGTCCAGGGGTGTTTTTCCATTATCAACAGGCTGTCAACAGGCAACTAAAGGGTCTGCCTGAGCTCAGCAAGCTCCACTGTCTAGATACATCAGTAAAGTGCAAGTTCTTAATTCAGCAATTTGTAGCACTAGCCTTTGTAAAGCCAAAGCATACTGGACAAGCCTTTGACCTCCTATGCCAGGATCCATATGCCAAGAAACATGATGGTGCCTTCTACCCTTTCATTGAATATTATGAACCACAGTGGATTGGACGTAAGGTCACTAAGCGCTGGAGCAAGCCCAGAGCCAAAGCCAACTGGAACTGCTATCAGGCAGTTCTTAAGGATGAGATGAAAACTACTTCATCTTTGGAGGGCTGGCATAAGCATATCAAGTCCTCCTTTGGAATCAAGCCCAGATACAACACCTTCTATGAGCACCTCAAAGTCCAACAGGGGAAGACTGCTGCATCCATCAGAGATATTGAGAACCGCCCATCCAAGAAGAAGAGAACCACCAAAGAGAAACAGTATCAAGAGAAGATTAAGGACGTTGTCAAGACCAAACATAAGCTTACAGAGATTGGGGAATACATCAAGAAGATTGCCACAGTTCTTAATGGCAACCAGGTGATCACAGTCTAGCTTTTAATTAAATTTATTGAGTATTGCCTAATTTTTTATATAGTTCTTATATATTAAGTATAATATTTTTAAATAAATAGTTATTCTAAATAAATCATTTATAATTTATGGTACTGTTTTATAACATCATTGATTTTCTATTGATAGTTTGATGCTTTAGACTGTATTACATGACCTATATTGGTATTTTATTAGTAAATTATATGTTTTTGTAGTTTTCAATATAGAAAAAACTTTATATTACTGTTTCTGATTGTTATATTTTGCTATAATATGTAACTTTTTATTTATTATCTTTTTGTGTATTGGATTTTTTTTGTTTTTATAAGTGGGAAAAAATTTATTATAGTAAAGATAGCTAATTTCATAGTAAAATAAAATAAAAGTGTATTTTTATGAATTTTTTTAATTGTCATGTATAATTTTTTATGGACTTTTTAAAATCTATGTTGTCACATTACCCTTAAAAATATCTTGAAGCTTACTTTTTATTAAGTAAAATGTTCAGAAAACAGGTTTCTGCTTATTAAAAAAGTGTCAGCATTTAGTAGTCTGCATAAGTTAAAACTTAATTCTGACTTTTCAATGCTGTTGATATTAAAGTATTTTTAATTCTGATTATTGACATATAGTAAGTCAACTTGTGTAATGAGTTAATTCTGGGGGTTGCCCTTTATTTGGTGTTTCACACAGAAGAAGGATCACACCACCCCCTGTCCAATCCAAATGAGTGATCATCGCAATCATATTCCTGTTAAAAAAATTCACCCTCAATTATATAATACCAATATCTCAATAAAGATTATTATCTAGTTTCCAATCATTTTCCCACTTTTTAAATCTGCTAAAACAGCACAATTTTAACACAAATAAGATGTGAAATAAACTAAAACTAGAAATATTACAATATTATGCACTCCAAATCACTAAAATTGTTAAGTTACGCCTCCCCCTTAGGCCTCCACTTTAATTCCTGCCAAATTCTTGGGGACTTCTATCAAATTGTGCTTGAACAATTATCCAAAAGGTTACTGAAAAAGCCCAAGAAAAGCCCTCAAATTAATATTTGCGGACTTATTCCAAAGATGCCCCACCTAACCCACCCAAGAGACATCACTGGTTAAACTTCCTGGTGTTAGCTGGTTTGGTTTTCCTTTTGATAATGTCCATTCAAAATTTGTCAAGATTTTCCTGCCTTGAGAAATGCACTCATATTCTCTCATATCATTGGTTAATTAGTTTGGTGACATTTGATCTCCCACCCCAATTCCCTCTCCCCTTAAATGGATGAAAGAGTTGTAAAAGACCTTGCTTCATCAATCTCTACTCTAATAAAGTTTTAAATTTGTTAGTCTAATCTGGCCATTTGGTTTTTTTTCTGTTGCTTTTGGTGTTCAGTTGATTCCTTTCCCCCCTTTGGCCTCCCAGGGATGGTTGGTGACAACCTTTAGGTTGTTGCTGAAACCGCAAATTTTGTTGTGATTGAGAGCTTGGCTTTATTTCCTATTAACCTTCTCCCCAATTCTCACAAAAATAGCAACCACAATACCATAATAGGATAAACAAAGAGTAAACAACAACCAAGCACAAAATAATCAATATTTAAGTGCAGAAATAAAAAATAGGACCCCCAAAAGTGCAAGAATTGAAACACTATGTAAGGTGCAAACATTAAAAAGATAAAAGTTCAAAAGTGATTTTCTGAAAGTTAACCTTGAAACCAAAAGGCATATATGCTTAATATAAAAACATATATTTTAAAGCCCCCTAATAGACTTAAACCCCCCAAGAAATTCATTTGTGCAATAAAAACCATGGGCTAGATGATAATAAAAGTGCTTAACTTAGCTGTTATTTAAATAGAACTTTTTATTTTTACAAACAAGATTAACCTAGAATTTATGTATAGCTTTATCAATAAACCATAAAACAACATAAAAGGCTACTTATAAACTAAATTATCTTTTTGAAGCTTCAATTTTATTATAGCTTATTTAGAGCTATAATATTACTTTATTATAGACAAAATAAAAAATATTTCCTACAAAATACATAATATGATCTAGTTGCATAGTGATAATATTTTAATCATAAGCTATTATAGAAACTTATCATTAAAATATTATATAGTGCATTAATTATCAAAGTTATACTAAACAATGTTATATGATCCACTCCTCTGACAATGCAGAATTTTTTTAAGGTTTTTGGCCTCCAGTATAGCCAGGGACCAATAAAACTTTTAAAAAATTGAGAAAGGAGAGGTGAAAAAAGAAAACTTTCAAAAGAAAGAATCATTAGTTGACTGAATTTTCATTTTAGCACATCAATTTATGTATTGTGATTGGGGCACTTCAATTTTATGCCCTTGTTGAGTATATACTTCTGGGAAGTATGATAAATGAGATAAAGGGGAAAATTAAGAAGAGAATGATACTTTATTTGATATGAATATAGGGTATTATATAGTATCATGGGAAGCCACATACTGTCCATGTACATCATGGTAGTCATGGGGCATATCCAATTAATTGTTCTTCTTAAGTCACAAGGCTTTTCCAATTTATGTTCTTCTTAGGATTTGAACTGTTTGATCCCCGTAATAGATGGCTGAATGATAACAGTGCCACTGACTTAATGATTAGTTGGGGAATAATTTGACAAATCACTCAGGGAATTAGCTTCCCAAGAGGGAGTAATTGTAGATATTGCAATACAGGGACTTTGGGTGATTGGCTTTGCAGCTTATATGTGGATATGGGCTCTTGCAAGGCTTTCTGGATTGAAACAATAGAAAATATTAGATCTGCCTTGGGGTGACAGATTTAGCACCCTCAGTGTAAGATACATTGGTAGGAAAGATATAGAACTTGGTTAAAGCACTAAGGCTTGGCCTTTGATGTTCCTTGAAGAGATTTTGTAACATCTTCAATTGCTATTGGTGGGTGGATGAGTTTTCTGATAATTGGCTTGCCTGCTGAGTAAACCTGTGGCCCTAAGATCCAATTGAGATGGTACACTAGAATCAGCCTCCTAATTTCCAGAGGTATTTTCCTCTTCCAAGACACCTGGTCTACATATAAGCTATGTGGTGTAGGACAGCTATATAAGATACCTCTCCTATTTTCAATAAAGGTACTCATCTCTTATAAATCTTCCAGATTGTTTTGTACCATATACTTCCCAGAAGCATATACATAAAAAAGGGTTCTGGCCCTTCCCTTTTGAACTGGCTTTCTTTGAGAAGACTTGGTACCCCTTTGATAGTTGACCCTTCTAATGGGTTGTTGCAACTGAACCAACAATAGTTCAGTATTTGATTGGGGAAGACAACAGTCCAATAGAAAGGACAAGAATGAGAAGAATAAGATAAGGTTTATTAATCAACATTTTGACTAATATACTATATGGGGAAAGCCACAAGGCCACCAGGGGGTGGCACAGTGGCAGGTTTCATGTAAGGTTTGGGGCCAGGATATACTGGCACGGGGATCAGAGAATTTAAATTGGCAACACTCCTAATTGGGAGATAGTGCCTGCAATTTAAACCTGCCTTCATATTGATCCATGCCATTAGACATGTCATGGGGAAACTCATTGAGCGCCCCCTGTGTATTGTGAGATACATTGGCAGGCAAGATGGGAATCTTGTTTGCAACACCCCTTGCCCCCTGTTTGTTGTCAGGTACCAGGATTGGAACTTGTGGGAGATCTGGAAAGGTTTGCAAAAAGAGTCTTTGTGTGTAAATAGCGCAACAGAGGTGCAAGCGGTCATGGTGGAGTGTATTGATGTTTCCTTGGGCATCTTCAAGCTGGTAGATATGATTGTTGTAGACAGCAGCCACCTTGAAGGGTCCAAAGTGATTGGACTCCAATTTGGCCAAGTTAGGGTTGAGGGTGTAGACAGGGTCATTTACAGCATACCTTTCTTTGAGGTGCTTCATCCCCCCTTGATCTTTTCTTGTTCAATGCCGCAGGCCTTGGCTTGTCATTGGCTTTGGTAGGGGGTTGTTACAAGGGGAGGTTTTGCAGGAACTGTGGACCTTAGTTTCCCCTGTTCTACCCCTTCCAGACTATCAGGGGGCCCAAAGACCAAGGTGCTGGGCTGAATCCTGTACCCTGATTGATCCTGGCACGTAATATGAGTAGGGCAGTGGGTAGGTGCTCAGTCCAGGTGGTATTTAAGTGCTCCTGGGGAGAACTTGGCAAGCAATTGTACTAGGAACCCATTCAGGCGTTCCACAGGTCTGTTAGCTTGAGGATGATAGTGGGTGGTGCTAATCATTGGAGGGGTGTTTTTGGCACAGTATGCCTTCATAACATCCCTATGAGTTCTGCCCCTGTTGGTAATGAGGCGCTTGGGACGTCCAAAGTGTGCCACAATCTTCTTACTAATGAAACAGGTAATGGTGGTGGCTGTATGGTTGGTAGTTGCCCACACTACAGGCCATCAAGTAAAATAGTTGATTGCTGTGATGATATATTTCTTTCCTAGCCTGTCCTCCAGAATGGGGCCAAAAATTTCAAGAGTCCACTGTTTGAAGGGTTCCATGTCCTTGATGGGTAGAACAGATTTGAGCAGAGTAATCTTGGATGTGTTCTTTTTCACATAGAACAAGCGTCTTGAGAAGGCCAAGAATGTACTGGTGCATGCAGGGCCACTGGACCTCTGTGCTTCATGATTTTAAAGATTTTATATCCTCTGATATGACCTAAGGTGCATTGGTAATGTAGTATTGTGTCACCTTGTTGTGTGATGAGAATGTAGGGCGTCTTTTCACCTGTCTCTGCCTGGCAGCAGACATTGCTGGCATCAGTGGTGAACTGGCTTTCATTGTCCTTCAGCTTGGAAATAGTCACAGAATTGAGGCTTTTGCAACAAGTGGCTTCAGGACGCAGGTAGAGCATGAGCTAGTCTGGGTCCAAGCCTTCATCTCCCATGATGAACACTACATAGAGTCTGGAGAGAGCTTTAGCTGTGACAATCTCCTTCCCAGGTTTGTATTTAATGTGAAACTGGTATGGGGACAGACAGCTGATCCATCCTGCCTGGCGTTGGGTTGAATGTGACTGGGGTATTAAAATACTGAAGGGGCTTGTGGTCTGTTAGGACCCAGTGTGAAAATATGGCTTCTTCCAGGTAGCAACGCCATTTCTTGACGCAATGCAAAATGGCCACTAACTCTGTATTGTGTATGGGATAGCGCTGCTCTGATTCAGTGAGTTTCCTGTATTTGTAGGCCACAGGAAGAAAGACACCTCCATTGGTTTCCATCCTTAACATGCCCCCTATGGCCCTGTCAGAGGCATCAGTCTCAAGTTTGTACTGGCAGTTTTGGTTGGGAAACTGTAATACAGATGCAGTTGTAAGCCTCTGCTTCAGCGTCTCAAAGGCTTGATCTCTGACAGGGGTCCAATGGAAGCGCTGTTTAGTATTTAAGAGCTCAGTGAGAGGTGCAATTAGTTTCCTGCCATTGGGAATGAACTTGCGCACGTAGGCAACCATGCCTAAGAATGTACGCACCTGGCCCACATTGATGGGAGGCAGCATGCTGGTGATTGTCTTGATTTTAGCAGGGTCAGGCTTTATCCCTTGGTCTGAGATGGTGTTCCCCAAGAATAAAATTTCTGACCAGAGGAATTCACATTTAGAAGGCTTGGCCTTTAACTTATGTTTGCAAAGGGTGTTGAGTACAGCACAAAGGTGTTGGAGATGTGCTGTTTGATCTTAACTGAAGACAATAATGTTGTCAAGATAAACAACAACACACTTTCCAATCAGGTCCTCAAAGGCTTTGTTCATCATGGCAAGGTGGAGGGAGTGTTGGTCATCCCAAAGTTCATGACTTGACACTCAAACAACCCATAGCATGTGTGAAAGGCAGTTTTGCCTCATCCCCAGGCGCAATGTGGACCTGGTTGTACCCTGCGGTGAGATCAATCTTACTGAAGACCTTTGCACCTGCAATTGTATCAAACAAGTTACCAATTAGCAGCAAGGGGTACTTGTTCTTGACTGTCACCTCATTTAGTGTGTGGTAGTTGGTTATAAGGCAAAGGGACCTGTCTTTCTTGGCTATGAAGAAGATTGCAGCCCCATATGGTGAGAGGAAGGGGTGGATAAAGCCCTTATTGAGCGTGTTCACAAGGTACTGGCAGAGAGTTTTGTCTTTCTTGGGCGTCAGATAATAAAGTGGACGTGCCTTGGGCAGCAATCCTTGCAATTGGACAGCATGTTGTATTTCTCTTGAGGGGGAAGTTGGTCTAGTGTTTTGCTAAATTTGTCCTTGTATTCCTCAAGAAGTGATACTAGTGCTAGTAGAGGCACTGTGATCAAGGAGGGAGATGTAATGGGTTCAGAACAGATGTCCTCAACTGAGCACTGGTTGAAGTCCAGCTTCCTCTTTTTTGAAGTCATGGTAACCGGTTTCTGTGAGTCTGAAAAACACACAGTCATGAAGCATTTTGTTTATTTCAATGGGGTAAATCTGGAAGCCCACTCCATTCCAGTTGAGTGTGACCACAGAGGTGTCTCAGTTGATATATGGTTGATTATGTTGGAGCCAGTTGAGGCCAACAATTACATTGTGGCTGAGCCCGCCATAATTGGCCAAGATAGTTTCCCCTGGATGTTCCCCATTCTCACAGAGAAGGGTACTGTCTCATGAGCAATGGTCACCCTACAGGAGTCATCCACACACACTTCCTTGAAGCGGCTGGGTACTTGGCCTAGTTATTGGGAGTCTGTGAATTCCTGGTTGACCATGTTGTGGTTGGCCCCAGTGTCTACCAAAAGCTTTTGGGTGTTCCCACAGAAACAAAGGGGTAGGCCAAGCGGGTGATTTTATTTGATGAATGACTGGCTTGGAGGGTGAAGTTGTCACTATGAACTTGGAATACGTCTAGGGTCTTCACTTTATGTACGTTGTAGTTGCAGGAATTCTTGGCCAGAAGAGATTGAGAATGTGGGTCAAGCGGGATTGCAGAACCTCTTGTATCTACAACCTTCAGACCTTTTTTAATTGCTTGATCTGGGCCAACTGAAGCTCCCCTTGCGGGGACGCTTGGCCCTGTTTTCCTGCTGACAAGATTGGCAGCAGCCTACTTGGTTGTGGGTGCTTCCAGGCGCAGG
>QTSX02000382.1:0-36517 GCA_014839935.2 Entomophthora muscae
TAAAGGTGAGGTATATAACTTCCCATCTTTCATCAAATATGAAAGATTGATGCACAGATGTTCAATTATCAGCTCTCTTCTTTTAGGCCTAGATGGTCTTTCATAAATATAAAAAAATGTGTTTTTGAAAACATTTGAGCCTGTTGCTACTGAATTATAAAGCTCTTTTCTTTTTTCCTCCTGATCACAAATCTTTTCAAAATCATTAATCTTTTTAATATTCAGCTCTTTCTTTTTCCTTTAAAATTTTTGATATTGCACCAAAGTACTATCAATAATGCTTTTTCCATGACATTTAAAAAAATTATTATATAGAACCCTTAATATATTTAGATGCCTCTTTAAAAAAGTAATTTAAAATACATATGATAAAAACAATTTCCATTATCAGTTCATACTTTTTTCTTTTTTTTAAATCTATTTAATTTAAGAAGTTTTATAAAACACTCACCTGAAAATAAAGAACAAGTGAGAATATTTGAGAAAAAAATCATGGTATTCATACCGCAAATTCAGAACCTAAAAGTAAAAATGTGGGATTTTCAAATTCTTTTGCATGCACTCACCAACTTAATGAAGTAATTTTCATCCCAGAACAACTTACTTTTTTATATAAAAGGATGAAAAATATTCCAGTAGGATGATGAGTTTACGCAAAAGAATTTGACAATCCCACATTTTTCCCAACAGGTTCTCAATCTACAGTATTTAAATTTATTGTTTTCTTTAAATGCCAATGCAAATCCTAATAAAGAAATAGTGTCAGGATTCCCTTTTTATATCACTGCTATTGTGCAGTTAAGCCTGGATCATATTCACTCCCTTAATCCACAAATCATTTCTTTATGTTTTCCTTATGCCTTCCCCAACTCTGGTTCTTTCTTTAATTTAAAAACTTAATGTTAATAATCTTTCAAAGCTTAACTTGCTCCAGGACAAGTTTTGAACTCAGAGACTATACACTTTGTTCTTGTAGATTCAGAACCTAAAGGTAAAAATGCAGGATTGTCAAATTTGTTTGCATAAACTCATCAACTTACTGGAATATTTTTCATCCTTTTATAAAAAAAAGTAAGTTGTTCTGGGATGAAAATTACTCCATATAGTTGGTGAGTTCACACAAAAGAATTTGACAATCCTGCATTTTTATCTTTAGGTTCTGAATTTACAGTAGTAATTACTTGATCCAAACTTTACCTTTCATTTTTCATTTTTCATCTTAAAATTAAGCTCAGGAGTGGTTTTCCCTTGTTTTTGCTTTAAGAGTGTTAACGTCACCCGCCTTTTCTCTTTCTGCTCACTGTTTCCTTGCCTCTGCCCTAGTCTCTTTAATTTAGACTAAAACCCTTAACAGTCTTCAATATTCCCATGACCACATTAAGCTATGCTGGTTAAGTTCCCATCTCCTTCACTTTTACCTCAATCACTCAAGTTAAAATAAAAAGCTTGAGTTTCTAATCTTAACTTCAAGTTGAGAGTGTTTGACTTGCACCCCAACAGGTACTTGTTAGGTTTTGTGGCTTTTGTTTTCTTTCTTAGAAATCTTATTTATTTCATACATTTCCATTCCTTTTCTAATTCTAGTTCTATGATTCCCTTTGATTAAATTTTTCATCAGTTAGACAATTTTTATAGTGGAGCACACACTTTAATTGGTGATAACTTTAATCTGCCAGCTAGTGCTACCTCTCCCCTGACTTAGAATTTGACTTTTTGACCCAATCTTCAGTCATTAAGACAGGTATTTATTTCATTTTCTTAGGCCTGGTCAATTGTCTTAGTCCCTACTTTACTTCCTATAAACTTTTGGGAGCTTTATTGCAGTTATTGTTGCAAACCTTACCTATCTTTTTATACTTAAAAACATTAATTTTCTTGGGTTAAAGGATTTATTCCACAATTTTTTACCCCAAGCCTCCAGACCTTAAAAATAGGTTTTTTGAATAAAAAGAATTATTGGTCTCAATTGGACCACTTACAACCTTTAAGTTTTCCTTATAATCTATAACTGCAACACAAGACTCATCATCCAATGCATCAATATCTTTTTTATATTCCCTGTTATGATGAACATAAAAGTCTTGGTGCTGGTTATAATCTTTAAGTCATTGTTTATAGATTATATAATGATAAATTTTTACTTTCACATTCTCCCTTCTTTTTTTCTAGTGAATTTTTTAAATTACAAATATTGCACATGTCAGTTTGTCTTTTACTCTTTACCATATTTTTTGGTATTAATTTATAATAAGTTGAAAGTGATATTGAAATTTCATTATTTTTTCACTTTTTCATATATATTTCTTTTTTGTTTTTAATAGAGAATATTTTATTTCAGTTGAATATTCATTCATTTCTTTTTCAATGTCTTTATAAATTTTTTCTGGTGCTTTTTTTGTAAACTGGTTTGTTTCAAAAGAATTTTCCAATAGTTTTTTAATTATTTTTTTGATTGTTTCTTTTTTTAATGAATAGTTATTATATTTTTGGCTTTTTTGTTTAATCTTACATTTTTATTTATTTTTCTTGAGTATTCAAACTCACTTTTGGTTATATTAAATCCCATATCAGTAAGCTCTTTTAAAGAGTAACTGGAAGTAACCAGAGATCTCAAGGCTGGGAGATGCTTTTAAGGAGCAGATTTCAGAAGATCCTTTAAGTTATCAATTATCCCATTTAATTCCTGATTTTGAACAGCAGGAAGGAACTCTGTTTTTCCAAACTCAGTTTGATTGAGGAGGTGATTGTTGAAGGAATTGAAGTTGCCTACAGAAACAAAGAGGAATTCTTTCTTTAGCATAGTGATTTTTTCTCTGTTTGTTGATGCACCCAAGGAGAAAACGGGCTGCATAGTAGAGGTGGAGTTAACAGATTCAATAATATTTGGTTTATGATGGGTGTAAATTAGATGCTTGGTAGAGATGCCTTGCAAAAGAGTGCTGGTTGAATTAATGGTATCTTTTTGTGAGGATGGGTTGAAGTAAAGTCTATACAGTGCTTTAGCTCTTATATACCAAGCTAAATGACATCATTCTTAAAGAAATGATGTGATAGCTTTTATTACAATTTTAACTTGGATTTATATTCCTAAAATAAAAAAATTCCCTGGTTTTCATGTAAAAGTGATATATGTGTAGCAGCTAAGCTCAAATTACATCATACCTTCTTTGCAATCTATGCAAATAATTAAAATGATGTATTAACTTAATTTTATCTCTTTAACATGCTTTTAAAATGAAAAATATTAAAGAGTTCCATTTAAATATGCTTAAGTTAAGGTTCAAAGCTCAATTAACCCTAAAATTAATCTAAACAGTGATGAAAATGTCCAAACTTCAAACTACCATAAAATCCTAAATTATCAAGCTTTTTAAATAAAATAAAAAGTGGAAAAAATGCTAGTAGTCTTATATTTAATTTATCAAATAAAAAGTATACATTAAATAATATAAAGCTCATGCTTTTCAGATTTTAAGCAATCTACTTTATTTCATTATAAAAATAATGTTGAGTATATACTTATGGGAAGTATATTAAAAAAGATTAATGGAAAAATTAAGAAGAGAATGATACTTCATTGAATATGAATATATGATAATATATAGTATCATGGAAAGCCACATATTGTCCATGTACATCATGTACATCATTGGGCTTATCTGAGTAATGTTCTTCTTAAGTCACAAGGCTTATTCAAGTTGTGTTCTGCTTAGGATCTGGATTGATTGATCCCTTTAATAGATAGCCAAATTATAGTAGTGCCACAAACTTAATGATTAGTTGGTGAGCCATTTGGTGAATCACCCAGGGCGTCAATTCCCTGAGAGGAATTAATCAAAGATGTTGCAACAATAATATAATAAAATCTGACATATGCTCTTTTAAATAGCTTTTACTTTAATATTAAGTATAGTCTACATGCTAATATTTTAACATTAATAAAAATAAGATTATTAGATTCATTTTGATAATTTACAATGTGAAAAAATATTAAATTTTCATTAATTTATTACTGTTTTAAATATAAAATGTGTAATTAGTTACTTTTCAAAATAAAATTGTATTATGCTACAACTTGGGCAGCATACATGTTAAAAATGGCCCAATCCCTAAAATAATGACCCATATGTACACCAAAGAACAAATCAAACTATTTTACTTGTGTTTTTATAGATTTTTGCACTGTATCCTGATTAAATTTTAATTTTATTTAAGATTTTTGCTGTAATGAGAAGTTGTTTTGCCTATTTACACGCTGAATATTTATTAACCATGTGTAAGGAATTCTGATTCAATTAGGATTGACTGATCTATCTCCTTATCACCTTGGCTAATTGAAAAACAGGATGTGACTCAGCCAGAATAGAATCCTTTATTATTAATATTCAATTATTAAACCATACTGATTGAATAGCAAAGCCAAGCAATTAATTGTAAGTAGGTTGATTAGAACTAAATTCCCAGAATTCAGAATCACTCAAGCATTCTGGATCACAACTTATAGATAAGTGCACGCACTACCACCCAAAGTGTATTTAAGTTTCTTTTCTAGATAATTATTGAATATCAACTAAGGGGCTTTAACCAATCAACTTAATTATCCAAGAAAATAGGCAGAAGCTTGTCTGTCACATAATCCTGCAGCTCTAGGAAGAGCTACACCAATCAAAATAAGCAACTGAGAAAATGAACGGAAGCCTACCTAACACATCTGGGTCCTGCAGCTCTATGAATAGCTTAGCCAATCAAAAACAAGAATTCACATGTAATCACAGAAGTTTGTCCTGAAGATGAAGATGCAAGCAGCATGACAATTCCGTCATTCCAAGCCCCTGGCAAGGTTTGTAATCTTAACTCTGGGGGCTGACGCTGGTAGCTTGGGGATGATAGGCTAACTAGCAAGAGTTTGGTGAGCAGTCAATTTACAACCACCCACATTATTGTAATCAAATTCCATTAGTGTCACATACTATCAAGAGCGTATTGATAAGTAACCCAGGATCCTATGCCACCTTACCAAAGCCAGCGTCCCATTTAAAGAGAGTCCTTATACCCAATTACCTCCAGGCAGAACTCCATCTGTATCATCCACGCCAATAGGAAGTACATCTGTTGTCACACCAATTTGCCTATTAACACATACCTAATTCTACACATCCCACAAATAAAAACAATAAAAACTCAAGACCCAAAAATCTTGATACCATATGTATATTTTATATTAGTACTTGAAATGCACTTAAGGCTAAGCTCATTTTGTTTGCAGATGAAGTATTTTTGTTTATCCTCACAGCTGTGAAAACTACTGTCCAACCTCAATAAATTAAAATGATTATAGAGCCATTTTTAAAGAGAGTTAGGTAATCATCAAGCATTTAAATATTGGACCTTTATATTTTATAAGCTACAGTAGTTTTAAAAGCTGTGAGGATAAGTGGAAACATTTCAGATTAAAACAAAGTTAACTAAGCCAAAACCAAAATTGAAAAAAGTCAAATTTATACTGTAAATTCAGAACCTGAATGTAAAAATGCGGGATTGTCAAATCCTTGGTCCAAATTTCAAATCACTTTTACGGGATGGCCTTTTTTTAATTAAATTGATTTTTGTGAGTATTTATTTGAATATTTGAAAATGCGGGAACTCATAGACACTTTGCAAAGTTCAAGTCAAGCTGCATATTTCCTATGGACAAAATGAATTAACTGGAATCAGATTTGAAGCGTTCAATTCCATCAACCATTTTCATTAAGTTTACTATGTTTTTTGAAATTACAGGATTGTAAAATCCAAGAACCAAATTTCAAACCACTTTTGAATGCCACTAGTAAACTCAGATATTAATTGCAGGAACTGGAAATTAAATTGAATGTACAGTAAGCACACTAGGAAACACCAACCCAAATCAAGAAGCTCCACCACAATTAAAATCAAATGAAAAATTCAATCTCATTAACCATAATTAGACATAAAAAGTTATTAAACTTTAAAATCATCCAAACCCGGAAAGTATACAATATTATTCACTTCAAATCACGGATATAGAAACTCTGCTACTATTCAAGGCTAAATCAAGAGAAAACAACTACCCACAACTAAACCAATAACTCCAAATAAATACATATTTAATCTAAAATATATTTTTTATTTTATTTTTATGGACTGTCAATCATATTCCCAACCCACTCCTGCACCAGCCCGCGGGGCAGCCTGTCCCCAAGGGCGTCCCAGAGGGTCCAAGAACAGACCCAGAACTCAACTCAAGGGGAGTCATGCCAATAAACAGGCCTCCCAAGGTTTCATTGCCAGCCAACCACCTCCTGCGTCCCAGGCCCAATCAACCAGCTTGAGTCCCAGGAAGAAGCCACTCTCAAGGCCTGCCACAAAAGTCTCCTACACCAGGGTCATTGGGAACACTGAGGTTACTTACACCTCCACCGTGTACCCAGTTGTCACCCAGCCCCACACTCTTGACCCAAAAGTTGCCACTTCCTGCCCCCGCGTCTTTGATACCTCCTATGAGCCATTGGTCACCACTGAAGAGCCATCTGCGCCTGTATTGTATGCCACCATTGACAGCGCCAGCGCAACCAAGCGTGATCCCACCTTCTACACAAAGGTCCCCATCCCCTGTGCTGAGCCTGGTAGCCAGGATGCTGTGGTACCTGCCAAGGACTGGCGTTGGTTGACGGATAGTGAGCGTGAAGCTCTCCTCAACTGCTTAAACGGGGGAATGGCGGTTTGGGATATTGCGTCCCAATTTGGTGTCATGGCCAGGTACATTGTCAGCATCAACACCAAGTATGGCAACACCGGGCAAATTGCCAAATCCACCAAGGCTAAGCGGCAGCCAAAACTCTTGCAGCCCGTACACATTGACGCAATTAAGCAATAGGTAGCGAGGGATTACCACCTGGACACACTTGCTGTCCAATCAATGCTTGCCACAGAGTTTGGGCTTTCTGTTTCTAAAACCCTTTTATACAAAACAATGGTTGATTTGGGCTTCTTGTGGAAGGTGCTCAGAGTTTCTCCATACAATAGGAACAGTGAAAAGACCATTGGGGATTGACACATTTATGCCAAGACATATCTGGCACTAAAGGAGACTGGGAATGTCCAGTTCTTCTACATTGACAAATTGTTGTTTTCCTCCTCACTCAGGTCTAGGCATGGGTGGGTTGAGAAGGGGTCCAAGGACAGCGTAGCCCATCGTGCAGCTGTCTGTTCCCAGACCTATTCAATGGTTGCGCTTCTTGGTCCTCGCGGGTTGGACCAGTATCAGATGATTAAAGGCTCCCATAACAGCAGGACCTTTCTTGATTTTCTCTGAGCTGTCAAGGAGTACCTTTGGATAAATTACAGCAGCACAACCAACGTTGTTGTGCTTAATAATGTTGGGCTCCACAAAGTGGATCTGGTTGTGTCTGAGTTTCCGCCAGTTGATAAAAATAGCCATTCTGCCAGCCACTGGATTGCAGACTGCCCAATGAGACTCCTCTTCCTCCCCCCATATTCCCAATTTCTTAACCCAATTGAGGAGGTCTTTGGGTGGATCAAGAATAAGGTGAAACAAGGTCTTTCTCAGGACACTGAGGACCTATTCAATATTCTTGAGGTCACCCAATTCGCAATGCCACCTGATGTGGTTGCAGCTTTTTACAAGCACTCGGAATCCTTCCTCCCCAAAGCTCTGGCCTCTGAGCCAATCAGATAAATGGGCGCCCCGGTTTTATTTGTTTTTATTTTTATTTATTTTGTTTTTATTAGGACTCAAATTATTGTTTATATATAATAATGTGACGTTTGATTGTATTATAGACATTTAAGAATACTAGAAAAGGTAAGTAAAATTAATTATACTAGATAAGAGGGATCTATTTTTATATGATGCACTGAATATTATTGGCTTTTGCGGTAACAAATAAATAAATAATAAAAAAGATAGAAAAAATAGTTTATTTAAATAATTGTGAATCATTTTGGTACTTTGACTTTTCTAAGCCACAAATTGGACCTTGCATGTCATCATCTGCTCCTTGGTATTTCAGTGCCACTGTAGCTACACGACACAACAACTAATGATTTTTATGTATTCTTTTCTAATTTGTACCTAGGACACAGTTCAAGTATATCAAATATGTTTATCAAATCATATTAAAAGGGAAAGGTAATTTGAGTTCTAAACAATCACATGTTTGGAACATAAGTGGAGCAGGCCGCATGATGCGGATAAATTCAATTCTCCATGTTTATCTTTGTGATAAATGGACTCAACCTCAACAAGATAATAAATAATAAATAAAAACATTTTTAACTTATTTTTAAATATTTAACGTGGTTGCAACTTTAACTATTATCTTGTAATATATTTAGATATATTAATACTTTAATTTACCTACTAAAAATTAAAATAAAAAATAAAATTTTAAAATAAAATAAATTAAAAATAAAAAATAAAAAAGTTTTTTTGCAAGGGAAAATTATTTATTGGGGGAATGCGAATTGCAAGGGGAATGTGTTTATTCCAGGGAATTATACCCCAAAATTAAATTTTCTGCTAGTGCGTCCAATTGGGACCACATACTCTTCTGTATGTGGTGGATGACTCTGGCGCCAATTGCTAGGGGAGTGGCGCTCAGCACCCCGGTGGTGGCCGAACGTCTTATAAAAGGCAGACGGGTGAGGGAATCATTTGGCAGGTTTTTTTTGGGGGGCACATAGTACCCGTATAGTGTTGCCAATGCAAATGATCATAGAGGACGTGCTCAACTGTCCTGTATCCCTGTGGTGTGTTCTGTCTGTTGAGGGCTACACAGCATATGTCAATCTGTATAGGTACATCTTCTAATTTTTTCACGTTGGCTTTCAGTATGCAATGGAGCAGGATTCCCAGGTACACCACAACGTGGATCCTTTGCGAGGTATATTTCTCCGAGAACTTGCACAGTTTTTTGAACGTTTGTATTAACCTATTGATATAGGACATTTGGTTGAACTTGAAGAGGGTACCGGGGGCGCCTGACTTGAATCTGCCCCCAGGCCTCGGCAAACAATATCATTAAAGGTTTAAAACTATTCACGAGGACTGCATCCCTGACTTTATTTGATAGAGCCTTAAAAATTTCATTAAAAATTGCTGATTTCAGATATTAATTTCCTATTTGAAAATTGGTTTTTATTAAACTTTTTTTGTATTTGTTGATATTTGAGAATGGGAACCTTTGAACGCTTTCATATATGTATTCATCAAAGTTCAGTTTCAAATCCCCGCAAATTTCATTCATTTCTTTTATTTTGATTGTTGATCCTAATTTGTAGGCTTCTCTTATCCATGGAGAGCACCCTGCGGGTGGTTGATATTTCCTGATTTGAGCTTCACTATTAAAAAACATATTCATATTCTGCTGAACTATTTTATTTATTTGTTTTATAGGGGCCACCAGTGACTGGTAGCCCCCATAAAACCAACTCGGCGTAAAAGCCGCCACTTCTGCAACCTCATCCCCATTCCTGGTGATGACTAAAAATAAATATAAGTAAAACATGAAAAGACTTACTGATTGTTTCCCCTGTGGCCCCCTCAGCCACAGGTGCCATATCAGCAAACTTCATGAGCGTTGGATGCTCTTCATTAATTTTCTTAGGTTTGATTTTTCTTATTCTTCTTGCAACTTGTACTTCCTCTTGATTTTCATTTGATAAAGCTTCTGTATTTCTTGATGCTCTTCTGCTTCTTTCTTGTGTTTCATTTTCATCTGTTTCCATTTGGTTGGTTTCCTCTTCATTGGTGTTGAAATCCTTTTGAATTTCTATTCCTTCTATTAGTCTGATCTTCTCATTGTTTTCTTTGGCCCCCTGCCAGAACTCCCACAAATTGTATCCTGCGTTGTTGAACTTTAGACTTGATAAAATAGTTCCCTGTAGATTAAGTAATTTTTCTTTATTTCTTTCATCTATAATATTTCCCAATTTGTTCAGAGCATCTTCTTTTGGTTGGATCAGTGGCTGGCCCTTGTCCCCTAGCTTTCCTGTCACTATTTCTCTGATGTTTTTCTCAATTTCAACAACCTTTTGCAGGTGAGCTTCTAATTTGTTGATTAAGTTATAGATTGATGACATTTTGTTTGAATTCCATCAAAAAACTGGCTTTTATAGTACTATCTTTGATGCATACATATTTTCATCATCATTAATAAATTAAAGACAATAAAGATAAATATTACATTAAAATATTGCAATTAGACAACAACTCTTGATATTTTGATATTATGTGCATAACTCAATGCATTTTATTTAATAAAATTCATTGTAAACAAGGCCTTTTCATTTTAATTTATTTAAATTGACTGTGTTTATATTACAGAGCCATTAACGCTTAGTACAAATATTAATAATTAGTGCATTTTACAGCCTGTATATTTACCTATTGGTAATAATTCTGTAAACTTTTCAGTCGGATTTTGCGAGGTAATAATAATGTAATGTGTTAATAGAATACTGTTTATTGTCATTAATTGGCTGATTTTCTTTGATGTGGCAATTGTACATTTTCTGATGTTTACACACTAGTATCCAATTGGTTGTTTTCACATCCAATTGAACAGGCAATAGGAAAACAAGCTGCCACCCTGACCACATCCAGTCTTGGGGTGGCAGCTTGTTTTCCTATTGCCTGTGTAATTGGATATGAAGCCAACCAATTGGATACTAGTGTGTAAATATCAAAAAATGCACAATCACCACATCAAAGAAAATCAGCCAATTAATGACAATAAACAGTATTCTATTAACACATTACATTATTATTACCTCGCAAAATCTGACTGAAAAGTTTACAGAATTATTACCAATAGGTAAATATACAGGCTGTAAAATGCACTAATTATTAATATTTTTACTAAGCGTTAATGGCTCTCTAATATAAACACAATCCATTTTGATAAATTATAATGAAAAAAGGCCAAGTTTACAATGTATTTTATTAAACTAAATACATTGAGTTATGCACATAATATCAAAATATCAATAGTTGACGTCTAATTGCAATATTCTAATGCAATATTTACGTTTATTGTCTTCAATTTATTAATGATGATGATGATGAAAATATCCTTGGAAATAAGTATATGCTACCACATCAAATGTACAACATTCTTTACACACAGAAACTTATAACAATGTAAAAAATATATTATTAATTATGAACTGAAAGAAAAAATCAATTTTAATAGTAGTCACCTAGAAAAGATTTATTTACTAATCAAAGGACCAGGAAGGGGAGGGAATGGGCAGAATGGACATCGCCTTCATCTGCGCCTATGAAAGGGACAGCATCAGAGATAGTGGTGAGGGAATGGGTGGTTGCTTGGGAGTCAGGGTTGGAAGGCGGGTGGCTTGATCTTGATGGGGGGTTGGTGAGGCAGGGTTTGTTGACTGGGAAGGGGCAGCAAGAGCGGTTTGCTTCAATTGCTCAAATTCATCTTCCGTCACATATGCAGGCTTGACAAAACAGATGGAGTGGCGTGGAGGGGAGGCAGGGGTCCTTTCTGGACTTATCACTATCACTTGCATAGAAGATGATGAGATCAAATAAGTCCTGGACGGACGCGGAAGGGAAAAGCTCATAACCCATATCAATTTGGGTGCATAGTTCATTGTAGGTGGCAGGCTTTAAGCGCCTGAGAGCGGAACCAAAATTGTAGTAGACATACATCTGCAAGATGCATGTCAGCGTAGTTGATGGGGTAGGACCAGCAGGTATGCCCCACAGCCCTGATTTCTTGGGTAGCCCATTCCCGCTGCTCCATCTCTGCACTCAGTACAACTGTGTGCACGGCGTTTTGGGCAGCCCACTCCTCCAGCATGTCCTTGAGCTCCGTCTGGTAGGCATACCCATCTGCGGTGTTTGATATTGCCAAGTAATAATTGACGCCCAATGGGGAAACTGCCAATAAAACACCGACAAACCAATACAAGATTGGGCCGCGCTTGTACACGTCAGATTGGATGCGCTTCTCTCCAAAGTCTTGGATACTGGCCAAGATCTTAGCATACAACAGGAATATTACGTCATTACGGGCCCTCATTGCCCTTCCTTTGATAAAATTAATAATTGTTGAATTGTAGGGGTTGGTATCCACCAAAATGGGGCCACTGAGAACTTGATTGAACAAGATTCTAGCAGCAACCACAACTCTGTGCATCCATGAATTCACCGTTCTTTTGTTGGTGAAGATGCTGTGGAGTCCCAACTGGAGACGTACCTGGACCAGGGGCATCCGCGGGTCACGTTCCATAATGGCCATCATGAGAGGGTGGGCTTTTTCACCTTTGGTTGAGGTACAAGCACCAGTTGGGGTCTTCTTGGCGGGGGGCCACAGTTGGCGTGGGCTCGCAGGGTTGCAGCCACAGTGGACTTTGCAAAACCCATTGCGGCCGCAATTTCCCCAAGGGACATAAGCTTCCCTCGCTTTTCAACCATTTTGAGAACAATGTCCGGAGTGATCAATTTTCTTCTGCGTCTTGCAGGCTGATTGGCTGGGGGAGGGACGTGTCCATCTTGGGAACTGGTTGATGCCATCTGATTGGCTGTTTTGGGGTTCTGGGCTCTCTGGGTGACCCCATGGCTCAAATGGCTGGTTCTGGATGCCATCACTGATAAGGGATTTTGGTTAGCAGCTGCCTGTGCATGATGGGCAAACAGGGCCATGCTTGAGGACGCAGGAGAAAGAACACACTCCTGGGTAGTGCTTGCGGAGGGGCCTGCGGGTTGGGAGTGGCCATAGACAGAGGCTTCACCGTTAAGAGACCCAGTGTAGCCCTGCATGATTTTGTCAAGGCCAGGGAACAGCTTGTTGACTTGGTTGGTGTTGGAAGAAGACATAATAAAAATTTATTAAAATTTTAAACTCAAGAAGAGGAATGTATATTTTAGTCAATTTTATTGTTAAATATGTCAATTTTGTGAATATTACGCTCTAAATTTTGGCCGTCCTAAAATGGAATAGGGTGAATTTTGAGAATGCCTGTGCTTCCTAAAAGAATCAGCACAAATCCACTCTAGATCCTTTAACATCCTTTTTGAGACACCCATAAATTATATTTATTTCAAATTCATCGCAATTTTGATTTGAAACTTGGTTCTTGGATTTGACAATCCCGCAATTTCAGATTTGTTAATTTTCACATGATGTCTATGATTTGTTTGAAATACAGGAAATCACAAATTGTACATTAGAATCCTGCATTCCTGATTCATGTATCCTGCATTTGTTTGCTGAGTTTTGTCTTTTGTTAGTTGAGTTATCTGCTCAAGAGATTCAAAATTTGCCAATTTAAATAAACCAAAAAAAATCAAAATAAATGGTTGATTTTATTAAATATTTTATTTTTCACTCAGCTGAGTTGCCCGCAAAAGTGATTCAAAATTTGGACCAAGGATTTGACAATCCCGCATTTTTACGTTCAGGTTCTGAATTTACAGTATTAATTAACAATAAACTTTAGCAGCATTATAATTTTATTTTTTGACTGAGAAATTTCTTTTAAATTTTATTTTTTCACTTTTTCTCGGAGCTTTGGAAACTTCTATAGATATGTAGAAATAAGAATAAAAGTTTATTTAATAAATAGCTTTTAGTCCCATAGAAGTTAGATAATATTGTTATAGACAAAGAGATTGGGTGATCCGGAACCAGGGTTGGTAATAGCATTTTTGCTGGAAAGAGAAACTATCTTTGCAGCCAATTGACTAGGGGTGGCTGATTTCTGGGAAAGAAAGTAGGCAGCTAAACCAGCGACATGAGGTGTGGCCATAGAAGTTCCAGAGATGAATTTGATGGCACCATCATTCCAGGTGGACTTGATATTGACGCCAGGAGCAAACACATCAATACATTTGCCGTAGTTGGAGAAAGTGGCACGCTTGTCGTTGATATCAGATGCAGCTACGGTGATGGCATTAGGGGCTGATGCTGGAGAGTAATCGCAGGCATCATCGTTATCGTTTCCTCCAGCAACAACAACAACGATACCCTTCTTGATGGCAGCCTCAACAGCATCATTCACCGCCTTGGATTTCCCACCTCCAAGAGACATGCTAATAACATTCCCTTTAAGACCTTTCTTGTCACCAGCAACCCAGTTGATGCCAGAAAGAACACCAGAGTTGGTTCCAGAACCACTTCCATCCAAAACACGAACCGCAACTAACGTAGCGTTCTTAGCAACACCGTAGGACTTTGATCCAATTGTCCCAGCACAATGGGTTCCGTGGCCGTTTTCATCTTTGTTGTTTCTTCCAGCAAACTTGGCACCAAAGCGAGCACGGCCCTCAAACTCAGGATGATCAACCATAATCCCAGTATCCACAACATAGACAAAGACACCGGTTCCATCAGCAGCATATGTATAGTTATAGGAAGATCCTGCGAGCTTTGTCTTTTGTGAGATGCGAGCAAGTCCCCAGGGAGAGTCAGTCTGGACAGTATTTATAGTGACAACGGAGTCCTTCTCAATGTATTCAACTTCAGGGAGTGCCTGTACCTTCTCCAAGACATCACTTGTGAGCTTGGCGTGGTAGATGGAGTCGAGGTTTCTGTAGACAGTCTTGATTTCATTGCCGACAACTCTGTTGTTGAACATGGATCTTACAAGATCCAAATGTGTGTCGATGCTAATGCGAGTATCCCCTCGGAGCTTGATGATGTAACTCCCTTCAATTGTCTCACCAGAGACAAGGGCAATGATAGAGGCAAAGATGAATGCTAAAGAATACATTTGATGATTTTGATGCACGATAAGAATGTGCTTTATACCCTTTCAATGATTATATTTTTATGTTTGGTAGTCACAGACAAGTCACTTGAGTACGGGGATATTATTCAGGTAATTTAACAAATATTTGTTGCTAAGCTAAAGTTCATTTAAACATATCAAGGTTTATGAAAAAGGGGATGCTTTGCTTTGTTCGGCGCTTAAACACGCACACGGATTGGGCATAAAAGCTAATAGACTGTGTATAGCTTGTTTAGTTAGCAATGAATATGCGAGGTCATCGGATTTGACTGTTTACTAATAGTCGCAATGGGTTAATATAAAGTAGAAATTTATATTTTATGGTGATTAATAGCGGTTGCAGTTGTAAAACAAGGGTACCTTCAAATTGTGGCTTTGTCGTGATCCTCCTTAGTGGAGTAGTGCTGTCCATCTGACCAAGTAAACAGGTATCTCCTTGAAGTGATTAGGAATGTAACCTTTTTTGAGATTCTGGCGTTTGGTTAAGAGATATTATTTCGGGATTATTTCTTTTCTAGGCTGGGCGTCAGATAACTTCCGATCTACAATAACACAACAGTTCTGGCTTGAAGAAATTCCAATCATTCCATTTTAGGAGACTGATGCGAAAATAAGCTTCCAACTCTTATGGGACTTTCAATCGGGAGATAATAGAATTGACGCTGTTATTATCGCATCCAACTTCAAGCTTCAATTATTGTTTTGTTAAAACCTAGGATTCTGTCGCTTGAAAATCGGTTAAGGACAGTTTAACTCAACTGAGAAGAGAGGAGTTTAAGTGGAATGATCGAAAATTGGATTTGATTGTAAAGTGCTTTAATGAATTTCCGCATTTGTCCCTTTTGCAAGTGCTTCACGTTGCGGCTAGCCCGAGTATCTGAAATATGCCTTTGATTTAAAAGATAGTTTAATATAATAAACCAAAAATGGCGTCCCAGGGCATAGCTACTCTAACTATTACATCTTGGGCATACACACAACATTTACCCAGCTCCGAAACAATTTCCTTGGTTCCGAATATCATAAACTATAAAATTTGGTATGCCAAATTGTCTTGACTAGGATATCAAAAAATCACACTATTGCCATAAAACCTTTGATTAATCCCCCAGTAAATAATTTCCCCGGAAAAAGAAATCTTAATAAGTAGAATATGGCCCCAATTCACAATCCAGATAGTATACCGGGATCAGCTTCTTAATTTTCCAGAGTGATCATCCTATTCCAAACCACATGATCTTCATGGGCTCTGTGGCATATCACCAATTAAGTAAAGCTTTCTTCTTAAATTAATAAAGATATCAATCTATTATGAATCTTCACCCTTTCTCATATGATATACTTCCAATAAGTATATAATACAAAGTGTCAGGAATTTATATTAGCTTTGGTCTACCTTAGAAAATAGTGGTGGCCTCCCAAGTCATCAATAATAGAAGCTTCTGATATATTGTACCCAAGCCTAATTGATCTCAGAAGCTTTTACAAAGTAGACTCAGGCCAATTGATGCAAGACCAACCAGGAGCATCCTAGGCCATCAATTAAGATCAAATCCTGGTTGGCCAGAGTTATTCCAGAATACTCTAGAAAACTGCTGGGTTAATAGTAAAACATGTTCAATAACAAGGCACAAAGAAAATGATGAGATTTCCCAAGAATAACAAGGTTTGGGATCAATTTTCACTCACAGCCTGCCGGTGCAACTGCAAATTCCTGCTGTGAAAAGTTGCCAGGTGACCTGATTATTAATGCGCCATAAATAGAGCAATTGATTGGCGCCACTAACGCCAGCACACCAATGAATTATGCATAGTTATGAAGTAAATAGTACCCAGTGCAGGGTACTATGATATCAAATCCCATGCCATTGCATGGATGCCTGACTCTGGGGGTTGATGCTGGAAGTTTGGGGATGGAAAGACTGGCCAAACAAGAGCTAAAAGCGTCAGATAATTATCCTGGCAAGAGGGATCCAGCTCTATAAAAGCCCTTCTGTTGGACTAATGGGAGGCAGACAAAAATAAGATAATCCTAATGTAGAACCTTTTTGCACTAGAAGATAAATCTGAGTTCAAAGACTCTTGTCAGTACTCAAAGAACTTAGCAAGCTGCCAGCTAGAGAGCTGCTTGTATATTGCCTCCCTTGGACATCACTTGTTATTGCCCTGCCAAGGACTAAACAGACACCACAGATAACGCTTGTCATCATAAAAGTCTTCCATTTCACAGAATGGCAAAGATTACACATATCCTTAATAAAGAAAATGATACTTGGACTTCCAGATCCTATAGCAGAAACAAAAATTCTGACAGTGGTGCTCACTTAAAAAATGAGTTACCTGTACTTTATGTTGTTGACAAGTCTTTGCCACTCCACCCCAGCTTTGTTGATAAGTATGGGGGCTACATGGAGACCAGCAATGGGGAAAAGAATGTATCCATCCGCTTGGATATTGCTCCATACCAAGTACCAGAAGTACCAGTAGATGAGATAAACCTTGAATTCACTGGCACAATGATTCAACACCAACCTCAGAGCTACACCATTGAGGATGTGCAGTCACTTATAGACGCCTTGATGCAAGGATACAAATCCACTGGTGATAATCAACAGGATAGTAACTATACCCTGTTCAACACCGCGAGATTCTCCGAGCACATGTGGTCCACCTTCAGAAGTTGCCAGGAGGCCAGTAGCACTCAGCTCAGCCTACTTCTGAAGTGAGAAGGAATAGAAAGAATTACCTATGTTCTGTCATACTTTGTACATCCTGTCATCAAGCATGTACAGCGCTTGGTGACCCACCAAAACCTCAATCTTGAGGAGATGAGATACTTTCAAATCAAAATCCAGCATGCACACAACGCTCTGGTGCACTAGTTGAGCTCCAGATTTCACACTGTACAACAATCTATGGGAGTTATAAATGAGGCTGCTTCTTCCATGCACTACTGTGTGGACAAGATAGTTTCTCAGTTCAACAGCCAGGTGGTACAAGTAGTGGCTGCAATTCTTGATTTTCATGATCTGACCCCACAATGAGCCTTGGTTGCAACCTGCCATAGCTTCAACTTAGCTGAGAAGGTTTGTTTCTTGGCATGCCAGTCCAGCTTGAACAAGCTAGTAGACCACCAGAATGAGCTTCACAGCATGGTCTTGGAAAATAGCACCCATCACAAGGAGCACCAGAACAAGATAATCTCCTGGGTCAATAAAACTATTGAGAAAGTGAATAAGATAAAGGGGAAAACAGTCACAACCAATCATTCCCCTACTTCTGATCAAACCCTGGGCCAGCACGCCTGCTGCCTTGAACACAAGGCTAGTATCAATAATACACATGATTTGTGGGAAGCCTTGGAGGCTGTCTGCTCCCTGATCAATCATCTGTATTAGGATTTGAAAGATAACTGTGCACAGATTGCTGCTCTCAATATCAAACTGGATGTCTATAGTAAATACTTAGATCTGCTAGCCTCTACTACTCTGCTCATGGAAGGAAACCACAGCAGTCTTGTAGAGTAAGTGCAATCTAACAACACAGCCAGAAAGAATTTTGAGGCCAATATCTCCACAAGAATTAGCAGATTGGAGCAAGCAATGCTATTCAATAACAGCTTGTCATTAGAGGATAAGCAGAGTCCTGTTCCAAACTCCTCTCCTGAAGAACTTAAGGCATTGTCCCCCAAGCTCTTTGATTTTATCTCTGAACATGGTACCAATGACAGTAGGGGAACTTGTTGTGTTCCCATAGGAGTGGCCACCTTGATGCCTCTCATGTCACTTACTGGTCTCTGCCCTGTCAAACAAGCAGTAGAAATGTGTGAGGAGATATCCATCCTCAACCACAAGTTCAAGCCCTTGAAATTGCCAACCTTTGACAGAAAAGGGAATATCAAGACCTTTATTTGCCTCTTTAAAATGTTGATTCATGGAGCCTCCAATCACACAAAGGCTACACCCTGATCAATGCACTTGACCCTGCCGGTGTGGATGTGATTATGCCTCAATTCCTGGCATAAGAATGGTCTTACAAGGATGCAAAGATAGCTGTGATTGAGGAATTTGGTAGAAAAACCAAGTTTCAAGCAAGAAAGGCCAAGTTCAGCAATATTGCTTTCAATAAATATGAGAGTGTTCAAGATTTTGCTGACTGCTTCTATCATGAAGCACAGGTACTTCTGGGGGTGGGAGTACTTACCAACCTGGAATGCCACATCACAATGAGTAGAGCCCTCCAGCCTTATAGAGAGCTATCTAATGTGATGTTCCTGGTACTAGATCATGCCAACAACACCCAAAAAATCACTAGTTATTTGGGTTGGCTTGGAGCTCAATTTGACACTTCTAATAAAGGAGGAGCTAGCCACAATAGTCCTGAGAATTGAGGAAGAAATTGGGATCACAACATATTGGTCAAGCTTCCAGAAGGAGAAAAAGAAGCTGCTACCAAACCTGCTGGAGAAGGGAAATAATATAGTTCTGGCATTACTTGCCAAAAGTTCAACAAAAAGGGACACTGGACAAGCCAATGTCAGTCTAAAGGCAAACCTTTTGGGGTCAATGTAGTAGTGGAGACCAAAGAGAAGAGTCAGGGAAAAGAAAAGGCGGGCCAGTAATGGAATATACTGCACTTGCCACTCCCTTGACTATTCCAAAAGATCCTGATAGAGAAAATTCAGAGGAGTGCGCCAAGTCTGCCAAGGAACCCACCAAGACCGCCAAGGATCCTGCCAAGAACGCCGCCCTGAAGGAAAGACCTCCTGAACTCTTTGATTTTATTCAAGACTTTGAAGAGGATACAGTACATAGGTTGGTTGCAGACAACTTTTATACTATTCCTGCATGTGTAAGAGGAAGACCATGGAAGACTACTGCCAATGCAGTTGAGGTAGTTGTCAAACCTTATGCTGTGCAAGTACAAAAAACCTGCCTAAACAATAATCCAAACATTTCCAGCAATGTGCCCAATCTTAAAGGAGTCTAACTGGCAATGCCAATCAAAACTATTGAGATCAACTTCCCTGAAATAGGGCAGAGTATTAAGCAATACTTTGATACGCCAGCCCCTCTTGGAATTCACCTATTAAACCTACATTCTGAAACTTACTCCAAGTATACTTATGCAGAAATTTCTGTTAATAAGGTGAAAGTAAGGGCCATAATTGATAGTGGTGCCATAATTAACATAATTTCAACCCACTTGGTTCAAAAATTAGGATTGACTCCTGACATTGCACACAGTAGAGTTCACGGCACTGTATGACTTCATACTACAACTTCAGAAGGGGCATACAGTGCTATTACAATGCAATTTGGATCAATAGCAGTCTTTTTGACAGCCATAGTCCTTCCTAGTCAGAATTAAAATGTTTTGATTGGAACCACCTTCATGAGTAAATATGGGGCAAATATTGATATGGAAAAAAACACCTTCACCATACTAAAGCAAACCATCCTGATTTATTACACAAAGGACGCTGCCAGTGTCAAGGAAAAACTGACAATCAATTTGGCTTATAAGGACGAGATTGTTGCAGTGCCATACAAGAAGAAGAGAAGAAAGAGCAAGAAATTGCCAACCCATATCAAAGAGCATAAGGGAATCTCACTTTGCTCCTTGGTAACCTTCACTCTAAAGTCTGGCACACAGTGTGTTATGCCAACAGGATTAACCTTAGATATTCCCACTGGCTTGTACAGAGAAATACAACAGCCATGGGGAAGGACAGGTTTTATCCCTGCATAGTGCCTGGTATAATAATACCAAGACACAGCAAAATACATGTTCTACTTGCCAACCTACAGAGCCACAATATCCACATACAGTATTTTAAAAGCTAGGGCAACAGCCAAAATTACCTCAGATTTAATGAAATGATTTTAGATTTAAGCAAATTACCACTACCAGGTTAAAATATACACTCTGTTAACAGGGATTTCTGGTGTTAATGGACAAAACAGGTCAACAGAGCAAAGAATTTCTTGCATGCCAAGCAAGACTATTCAAAATACATTGATTCATAAACAAAATGGTGTGAGTTGACTTTTGGTGTACATATGTTTATTATGTGAATTGGTGACAAAGTACACCCAAGCGCAGTGAGTCACAACTCAACCCAAAACCAAAACACAATAGCAACTCAACATGCAGACAAAACCACTCAAATGTTGTGTGTAATGAATTTTAATCAAGAATAATGCCAAGGTATCTAAAATAGGGCACACAATCTGAAACATAAATTTTAAAAATATTGTGCTGGGTGCTTAATTTGGCATAAAATCTGGGAAAAAGGATGTAATTTTTTTGGGTATTCTAAAATGGGCATCGTAAAACCAAAAACAACTAATTAAGAAATAAAAAATCTATAATTGGTATATTGGGTGGGAAAAATATTAAATAAATATTCATATTCAGATAAAAGCAAAAATTAAAATTAGGGAGTAACTTAATTGAAATTTATTTAATATTTAGTTAAATTCTCAAAATGTAAGGAACACAACAACAGAGTATCAATGTGCCCGTAGTGCACCACAGTTGCAGTTGCCCTCGCAGGTCAAAGAACAGAGTTAGTGCAACATAAGTGCCTACTCAGGAAGAAGACAGGAGAGGAGAGTTTAATAGTGATGCTGCACTGACACAGCTGTTTCAAGGAGCACAAGCTGCTAGGGTGCAGAGCATCAACCCTTGGGTCCCCAAGCTGACCTGGAAGCCCACCAAGGTCACCACAACAAAAACAGTTAGAAATAAGGAGGTAGAACTTACTTCATATGTGTTTGACGCTGTGTACCTCCAAGAGTTGGTCCTGTCAGCCATGATGAAGAATGTTAACCCTGTGCTTGACACTAGCTACAAGCCTTACGTCAGTGATGGCAAACAGGAAGAGGAGCCTGAGTTCTACAGAACTGATGAGGGACAGCTGGTGTTAAAAAAGGTTGCAGCATTTTACAACAAGGTACCCATGCCTTGAAAGCCTGTCACCAATCAGGATCCCAGTTCATCTGACCCCCTAAGCTTGCCCAGAAGCACATTCCTGATATCAAGCAGTTCATTTTTCTCTGGCTCATGCGGGAATTTGATGACTACAAGGCAGCCACGGCTCTTGTTGTGGTGGATTCCAAGTATGCTTCAAAAACCTTCAATAAGTTCATCAATACTGGCCATGTCCCTCCCGCGGAGAAATCCCTGCACATGTCCACCATGCTCACCAAGGAGAACAAATGGGCAATATGCCAGTGGACAACCCAAGATTGCCATCTTGAACTGGCAAATATGCAGGCCATGGTTAAATCTACTTTTGGGTTTGAGGCCTCAATTTTCCTTTACTATCATCTAGTGAAGGGAATGAGCTTTTCCTAGAAAAAGCTCAGGATATATTCCTACAATAGAAACAGCCCAACCAATGTCAAGACCCAGAAAAAATATGTTGAGGCCTACACTGCCCTCAAAAACAAGAGGAAAGTCAAATTTTAATATGTTGACAAATTAGCAGTTGCCTCGTTGATGTGCAATGTGTATGGGTATGTCCCCAGAGGCTCCAATGACGGGGTGGATTGGTGTGCTGCAGTCTGCGCCACAGCCTATTCAATGGTGGCTCTCCTTGGTCTAAAGGGGGTCAAGCTGTATCAAATGATATTGGGTTTGCTAATAGCTGTATCTTTCTATAATTCCTCAGATTGATCCAGGAGCACCTGAGGCGCACAAGCCCAGGCTTCACTAAAGCCATTATGCTGGATAATGTTGGCCTTCATAAGGTGGCAGATATTCTTGCAGAATTTCCAACAATTGACACCAGCATTGCAGTGGATCCCCAGCAATTGGCCACAGAAAATATGTGCCTTCTCTTCCTTCCTGCCTATTTGCCCTTCCTAAATCCCATTGAGGAGGTCTTTGGGTGGCTCAAGCAAGTTATCAAGCAAGGGACCCCAACTGGGACTGAGGACCTCTTTGATTTGCTGCAGGCCGGGATCCACACCCTTCCAGCTGAGACTGTGACCAAATTATATGGCCACACTGATATGTTCATCCCCGTGTGCCTTGCCCAACAGCAAATCAATTAAAGGTTTACGTGTCCAACTTTTTTATATTATCTAATTTACTATTTTAGATTTATGGATTATTATATTATATTTAGAAGCTTCCAAGCCAGAAATCACATAGAACAGCATCACTGATGCAGATGCTTAATTTTGTATTGCAAATTAATTATATCTATTATATTCTGTGATGGCTATTTTAAATATGTAATATCACAATAAGATACTTATACAGAAATCACACTTCCTTCAAATACATATAAAAAGTAAATTAAAAAATTAAAGGTTAAGCTCTTGAGGTATTTGTGATTTTTATTAACAGATTTTACTATACATGTATAAAGACCTTCTATAAGATTTTTTATACATAATAGTTTGCTAAAATAAAAGTAATTTAAAAATTAATTATAATAAAATATTTAAAAGTGTAAATAAATTCATTGGAATATAGAATATATTAGGAGCACCTGTAATAGGTTCTTTGGTATGTCACCCAGCAATGGAGGTGGTGCACAACCTCCACTGCCACACCTTAGATGGTGGATACACCCTGATTAAAGTATTCTCTGAAGCTAGTAAAAGGGATTATGGTGAAGTGGGAGTTCAGGAGCAGCTTTTCAGGCAGGGCTGCAGTCCTGTAAATCCCTGCCAGGACCAGGGCGTCCTGTATCACTTGGTTGACTGAGTTGTAGCCCAAGGAGACCTTCTTCCTGTCCAGGGAGAGCCTTGCCTTGTCAATCCCAAGAAGGACCCTGTCCAGGTCCTCTACGCTGGCGCCCATCCCAAAGAAGAAAAGATATCCCAGGTAAACCTCAAGGTAAGCCTTTGTCCAGCAAAGGCTTCAGTAAATTTGAACAGTTTATTGTAGAAAGAACTAATATTCTTATTGTGCTTTGTCTTGCCAAAGGTAAGATCCATAGCCAGAGGGAGCCCTGTCTCATCTTCACTCCAGGCCAGCTCAAAGTCCGCCAGGAGGATTTTAGTCTTCTTTACAGCTGTTGCATCTGCAACAGCCAGTTTTCCTACTGCGCGCCTGAAGTTCTCTAGCAGGTAAGAGAGTGTGTGCTCCACTGGGAAGCAGAAGCAAGCAGCTGCATTGACCTGGCCCATCTCTGGTATGTTCTTGAATGGGAGTGTCTCCAGGACATCCCAAACAAGCTCAATGGAGTTTACAAAATAAACTCCACTACCAGATACCAGGTCCAGGTGGACCAGTTGGGCATCCTTGTAGGCAGTAACTTCCCACTCAGATGCCCCCTTGCCATGCATCAGCCCAGCTAACACCTCCCAGGACATCAGAAAGGTACCATGAGTGCGGTTCCCTAGCTTGCACAAAACAGGAGGGACAGAAACAGCTGCCTTGCCACATGATTGTTGTATTTTGTGTAGAATGTGGCAGGGACAAAGGAGACCAGGACCTTGAAGATTTCAATGTTTATGTTTTCTAAAAAAGGTAATTATTTTGAAATCTTTATTAATTTTGATTATTAAGTTACCTTTTGCATGTTTCCTCTTTTCCTGAAGCCTTGGCCATTCTTGGCGCAAGCATTTGAGCGGGCATTTTTGTATCCTCAGATCTTGCTTGCTTGGCTGGCTTGAGATGTATATAAATCTCAGGGTCTTCAACCCAGACAGATGTGTGGAGAGGGCAAAGGACTTAAACTGGAGGCCCTTCTTAACTTTCTTCTGGAGCTTTATAAGAAGCTTGATTGTTTTTTGGGGGCGTCTGGCATCTTGGCCATAAGTGCCTTAGCAGACACCTTGTTAATTTTGTCCCCAGTAAGGATGGCAGACTTGACTTTTTCCTTGACCTTGGGGTCAATCTATTTTATTTTTGCAATTGCCAAGTTGAGGTCCTTTAGCAGCTTCTCCAATTCTCTCATATGATTTTTTACTAACTTTTCCGTATGTTTTTATAGCTTTTGCCCCAATAAAATCTGTATTAGTCTGATACTATTGCCTCTTTTTTATTCCTGTTTGTTTTCTCATTTATTACACTATCCCATCTTTTTACCCATTGTGTATATGTTTTACGCTCATCTTAATATGTATTGTTTGCTTTGTGTTGGCATTGTTTCCTTAATTGCCATATTATTTTTGGCGCTTTGCACTGCCCCTTATGATAATATTAACAACAATTTGGTGATCAGCTAAATTTGAATTAGAAAATTATAGGTTAATTGTGTTTAGGTAAAGTTGTTGCTGATCTGAATTCAAAACCTTAATGATAAACTTTAAGCCAATCAGGAGCCGAGTGATAAAGTGATTGTTGTGACATAAAGGGTCACCCAATAATTCTTTAATGCATGTGTATTAAAGAATTATTGAATGACCTTTATGTCACAACAATCACTTTGTCACTTGGCTCTTGATTGGATTAAAGTTTATCATTAAGGTTTTGAATTTGGATCAGCAACAACTTCCTTTAAACAGAATAAACATATAATTTTCTAATTTAAATTTAGTTGATCACCAAATTGTTGTTAAAATCTTCACCAGGGGCTGTGTAAAGAGCTAAAAAGTCCTTTTTTCTGGATCTAGATGCACAGCATAGTAAATATACAATTTTATAGAAATTAACTGAACATAAAGAATAAAATCAACTATAAACAAGGGGGAAATGAACAATTGAAATTCAGAATAAATATAATATAAATAGAAAATGTTTGGCAACAGGGATTTTATTAAGGGGCAGGGAAGAGAGATGTCTAGTAGGCAGAAAAGTGCAGGAAGGAAGGCATAGATGTGGTGCTGGTCTGGGGGGTCTGGGATTGGGTAGGGCTGTCATGTGGGGGTGGCGGGGTAGAGGCAAGAGGATTTATTGTGATGGCTGCCATATGCTATATGCCACTTGTCATATTCCTCATTGGTTGTTGCCTTGATAATCTGATAGGTGGCTGTGGCAAAAGCTGGGAGGTGCTTATCCTTACGTGATTTGCTACTCATATTCACATGAAAAACCATTTGTGCAAACAACCAGCCTCCATTTGGCAACTAAAGAGAGAATTGTGGTCAAGGACCCCAAGATAGAGGTCATTGAACGCCTGGAGGCAGAGCTGCCAAACTGTGTCTCCAATATCAAAGAATACTACATTGGCCAGATGGATATCTGCATGACCAGTGGGGTAGACTGATGCCTGATGCCCGTGTCACCGGATTGCCTCAGGAGCAGTGGAGCTACCCTCCATCTGGTGGCTCAAGAAGCCCTGGTGCTTGTAATTTGAGCCATCCCAGGAGTCAAGTAATCCACAAAGGATGTGACCGTAATTGTGGCCATTGATGAAATCTGGTGTGTCCAATAGTAGACAAACCCCTTGGCCAAAACAGCCAGAAAAGCACCAATGAAAGCTCCCTTCTTGACCTTCTTCCTCCCTTTTTGGGTGGTGGCTCTTCCTTGCTTGCCAAAATCATCAAAAACTATCAATAGCTTATAGTAGGAGATAAACATGACATCATCATACAAACTTGTCAGGCATTTGACCAGGGTTGATTTGATGGAAGTGTCATACAGGGAATCCTCAGCACCATCCCATTGGTTGCCGGCAAAATTAGTAAGAACCCGTATGGAAGCCACCTTCCCATACATCCAGAGCTGCACTATGCGCCCAGACATCCAAATGCCATGGTGTGCAAGTTGCTTCTGGACCTGGGTCAGGGAAAGCTTGGGGTCCTGCTTCAGGAGATTGAGCATTATTGGGTACACCTTGGTAATCTGTAAGTCAACCTGCTTCTTTGGCTTCTTGACTGTCCTAATCAGGTTCCCCTTATTCATTAAGCTATTGAATTCCTGCATTATTGTGGCTCGGGTGAATTGCAATTGGGTTGCAATCTGTTCTCAGGACAGACCCTGCAGGTTCAGCGCCACAATTTCCTGAAGAATTTGGGCTGTAATTATTCTGTGTTTGGGGCGCTGGGCTGGGGGAGCTGAAGCCAGATTGGCTGTAGGGGGGCAGGTTGGCTAGCAGCAGGAAGATGTTCCAATTCAGGGTTGTCATTCTTATTGGCTGGTTGGTTGGTTGGTAGCTTGTGCAGGAGTGGGGTAAGAGAGCAGGGGTAGAGCTAGACACAAAGTGACTATTGAACAAGTCAAAGTCATATGGGTTAGGGGTCAGGTATAGGTTGGCTTTCTTGTTACCTGCCTCAAAGGCTTGGGTATAAACAGGTGCCTCCACGCCCTGAGCCTTGCCTTCATTGAAGCTGGCTTGGCTGCTGGCGCTGTTGAAAATGTTGTTTCTAGTAAAAACCATCTTGAAAAAACCTAGGATAAAATCACTAAAAGTAGAAGTTTATAATTTTATGATTTATTTTAATTTAATCTCAAGTCCATATTTGGAAAGTTCCCAAAATCATTATACACAAATAAGGATCCAAGAAAATGAATAAAATGCTTCTGATCCTAAATCAGATAGCTGTTGATTGGCTGTTAAACTGTTATATTTCTATTTTAGGCTGCTCATAATACACATCTTGTGTGAGTTCATTTTGTTTTGTGCTTGTGGAATCTTGCTTCTAGATTGCTCCAATTTCATTTCTTTTTAGTCCTTCTGTCAGTGCCTCATATGAATCCTGATTGGATTATGATATACTCTGGAACAGCATCCATCCATGTCACTTGTTGTGTCAGTTCATTTTGTTTGTGGTTTAAACAACACTGCTTGATATTTGCTATAATTTTGTATAATGGGCTATTGAAATTTTGTTTATTGTTTGACAGTTTATTTGTTAACCTAAAATATTTAATCTATTTGAATCTTGAATCTCCCGCAGCTTGGATTTTTCTTGAATCTGAAATCATTTTGTTTAAATCTGAGGTATTTTTGGTTGCCGCCATAGCTTTTAAAACTATGGTACCAGGGGAATTTGAAAGCAAAATTGCCCCTTTTAGGAAAATCTATACCATTGGGATTGAAATGCTAGTATAGCTTGATAGGATAAGTCTCAGATTTTGAACCTTTCTCTTATAATTCAATACCATCTGTAAATAAACGTTTGCAAAAACTACCCTGGATTGAATCTAAGCAGCACAGAAAGATTCTGGATTGATTGAACCCGGTTTAATGCCTTGAAGCTTATCTGAACCAGGAAGATCCTGCGAGGGTTCAATGCCCCAATCGATTCAAAGTTTGTCAGTGATGACTCAGATTAACTACCTAAAACTTTATACACTTATTTTGAACCATAAAGATGTAGTGTCAACTGCCCGAAATGGTGGCCATGATGTTTGAATAAATCATAGGCTGAGCTTCTTAATCTACTGATTGGCCAAGAAAAGTTCTTGTGGAGAAATCTGATTTTGATAGAAGTTTAAGGTTGATTGCAATCATTTTAAATATGCAGCTCCCTAGGTTCAGCAGCTTATGTGATAGTTGTGGGCAACAAAGACCATGAGATTAGTGGGTAATCTTTGGAATCAAGTACCTTTACGGTATTGTAACCAGCTTGGAAACCTCTAGCGGATTAGAGCTCATAGTTGATTGGGTAAAGTTTAAAGTTATATTAGTGTTGACTATGGGGGCCATGCTTATTACGTACATTAAGAGCGGGGAAATGGATCAGCTGGCCTTATAACTGCTGTGTTGAGTTCTTGGGTGTAACATCCAAGAGAATGTAGTGGGAAATCTTTATCACAAAATATTTGAGGTTCAAGATAGATTTTGGTTAGCCTTAAGGGATAAATAAGCCTAGTCACCTTAAGGCCCTGGTAGATTGATACAAAGTCTTAACCCTTCCTAGGAATATAGGAAGAATGCCAAAGTGCCAAGGTATCAAATATGTGGTAAGAAAAAACTTAACACATTTATTGGTATAAGTTATAATTTATAAAGAATTGAATATTTATAATAATCTATAGAAAGGCAAGGAGAAATTCAGCCATTTGGCGGAGCAGAGCCAAAGGCGAAATCACTAGAGAGGTTGCTAAATGACCAACAATCTGAAAGTAAAGTTGAGACAGGATGAATATCACTATTCAAAACAACGTTGTTTGGATTTGCATACAAAATAAGTTTGGTTAAATGATCCATTTACCCAATATTTCTTGCTGGATGGTTTATAGCCTTTTCATCTGCTTTGGCAAGGTTATTAATAGATTGATTGTCAGCGTTATGGGTTGGATAAACTTTGGCTTGATGTCACCAACATCAACAGATGGTTTTGAATTCATTAAACTTAACCTTTTAAAAGCAGGCTGCTATGAAAGGGGGTTTGTTGTATAAAATAAATGCAGAGTGAGGTTTCAACATTTTCAAATCTCTGATTGGATATTTGAGTTGGGATTAGCTCTAAAAGTTGGGCATGCTGCAAGAGTAAGGCATATCAGGTTAGATTTGAGTTAATTGTGGAACTCTACATAGATGAGCTTATAAAATGAGCCTACGCCTAGATGGACACTTGCCGTTTATGTAAAGTACGTCATTGGACTAAACTTCCCTTTATAGAATTAAAGTTGATACCCTTCCGAGATATCATGGATGCGTAAGTTGTCAATTGGAGATATTGGCGTTGAGGCTGATATATAACGTCAATTAATTAATGGGGTTGGTGGATCCAAAAATAAGGGGTTACTCAACGGTCCTCTTAAATTTGTATTTAAAGCTTGAATCGGGGTTGATTTGATTGAACAGCTAGTTGGTATTTAAAATTGTAAATCGATTAAGGATGGAGGGTAACGTTTGCGTTTCAGGAACTTCAATTCGGCTCGATTTGATTTGCCCTTATCAGGGCGGCTAGGGGATGGGTTCTATGTTGACATTAGGATTCTCACGCAGATGGGCGGCTTTTACCAAGGGTACGGATTGAGTTGATTTGGCACCTCTGTGAGCCTAGCTGGTCGGGTAAAAGGGACAGGGCTTTTTGAAGAGGTAAGCTCAGGCTCGGGGTGCATGTTGGAATGGCGTGGTTATTGTTGAGGGGAGATTGTTTTGATTAAATATTAAAAGATGTATGAGGAAGTTGTGGGTATAAGTTGTGATTTGTAATTTGGTTGACGACATGAGCTGTAAACTTTTCTTTGGGGGTATTTTGCTGGGACTTGTCTTCGGGGAAAGCTATCTCGTGAAGCTCAGAGGGCAGACGAGGATGGAGATGCATGTCCATCTGGCTTCGGTGGCACGCCTGTTTGAGAAGAGAAGCAGCGAGAGTGCAATCAAGGCAGTGTTTGAGATGGGCAACATGTACCATGTTCACATGGCAGCGGACATCGTACAGGTAATCCAAGCAATGTCGGAAGTGGAGTATATCGAGCAGGATTCGATTATTCAAGCAGATAGCTTCCAGAAGAATGTCACCTGGGGCCTTGAACGTATCTCCAAGCGGGGTAAGGTGTTGGGGATGTCACATGGATACACATACTATGGCGACGGAGAAGGGGTGGATGTTTATGTTGTGGATACTGGGATTATGGTTGACCATCCAGAATTCGAGGGCAGGGCCCGGTTTAGAGCAAGATTTGCTGGGGAAAACGACTTTGACGAGAGTGGGCATGGAACCCACTGTGCAGGAACTGTTGCATCAAAGTCGTATGGCGTGGCCAAGAAGGCCAGCTTGGTTGCCGTACGTGTGTTGGATGAGAACGGCTCGGGAACGACTTCCGGCGTCATTGCGGGCTTGCACTGGGCAATGCTGGACTGCCAGGGGACCAGAGGCAACGTCATCAGCATGTCTCTAGGCGGCCAAGTTTCCCTTGCACTCAATGACATGGTTGATGCCGCAGTGCAGGAGGGGATCGTGGTTGTTGCCGCGGGGGGCAACAACAACGACGACGCATGCCTTAGATCCCCTGCCTCAGCCCTTGGTGCAATTACTGTTGGGGCAACCGATATCAATGATGCACGCGCCTTCTTCTCCAACTACGGCAGTTGCATTGACATATTTGCCCCAGGCACCGCCATCATGTCCACCTGGAATAACGGCCTAACCAACAGCATATCCGGCACATCCATGGCTGCCCCCCATGTCGCTGGACTAGCCGCCATCCTTCTTTCCACAGGAACTCCCCGTCATCAGATCTCAGAAGATATTAAACAATTAGCAGTTAAGAACGCCATCTATGATGCAGGCTCAGAATCACCCAATCTCTTAGCAAACAACGGCGCTCAACCCAGATCCAAGTGCCAAAGAGTAAAAACAAAATGATTAAACCCCAACCAATCCCTATACAGTAGTTTTCCAAGCTGCAGCAATAAGAAGAATCAACCCAGATTTTAAAAAAAATAAAAACCAATGTGTTTATATTGATCAACAATAGATTTGGGTCACTTCTGAGTTGATTTCGTTTAACTCTAAGTTGATTTCAATTAGCTTACAGCTTTAAAACTACTGTACATTTTTATAAAGCAATGTGATACAAAATATCTTGCATTTTAACATGAATACTTCAATATAATGGGACGAGCTAGGGCTACTTAGGCCTAGCTTCATTTAAACAGATGTGTACGGTATAAATCCACTTCGACCACCAACAAGCTTGGTGAGTGGATAACCCCATCCCAAAACCGGTATATCAAACTATGCCATCTCATAATACACATCTCAAAAGCAATCCAGCAGTCTTCTAAGCTATGACAACAAGTAAAATCAATACATCTGTAAGTGAAATGAACTCAAACTTAATCAGAATCCAGCTCAGGCAAGTCCCAGACTTCAAATAATTCCAGTTCTTTTGATAAACTGGTGAAAGGCCAGACAAGGAACCCAAAAACCCTCAAATTAAATAAGAAAGCTAATAGAACATCAGAAAACCCACAAATGAAATAGCCCAGAACAATAAACAAAATGGGTGTGCGCTTTCCCAGGATCTAAGACAACTCAACCGGGATACTGAAGGGGCACCAGCAGGAGGGCTAAAAGGGATGAATCAGAGCAACATACAGACAGAACTTCACAACCATAAAAGATGAAATTATATAAGATGTATTATGTTTACACCCTAAAATAGAATAGACATTTTACCATGCACTCAAAGGAAATCCAACTTGGCAAAAGAGGCATTTCATCAATTTTATTATGCTTAATTTCAGTAAAAATATTTTAGCCCCATTCAAATTAGGGTCACAAAGCTTTAAGCCTCTACGTTGGTGACTTTTGGCTGCTTTGTTTTACAATGTTCTTTACCACTGACTAGAAGCTTGACCAGCTTGACACAAAAAGCAGCCCCCAAACCAGTTTCTGCGGCCAAGGCACCCATTATAGTAAAGCCCCCAGCTACACCCAGCTGTTGATGTATGTAATGCACAGCCCAAACTATACTTGTCCCCTGGCCCATCTGGGCTAGCCTGGTTGATCATCCTAAGTTGGTTAGCTCCACCCCCACTCATTTACCTGACCTGTCACAGACCATACCAGAGTCTGGCTGGGCTCCCACAGGGGAAGCAGGCCAGGCCTGGAAGGCCATGTACACAATAGGCGCAATTCAGACCAGGTAGTTGACTGCAGTAGCTAGGGGACGCCAACTCCTAGTATGAGGCACAACCTGGTTGGCCAGCCCCAATACTGTGATGTAAACAAACCCCAACTTACTGAAGTCCTGGGCAGGAGGCGCGTTGGGTAGGGGGGAGCAGTAGGAATCTCCAGCATGAAGGGCAAAACAATCACTCTTGGTGGCCAGGAGGAGCAGATACATGAGGTTGTAAAGTGTAGTGGAGTTACAAATAAACACAAACAGAATAGCTATATTGGTGCAAAAGTAGATAGATCTTGCAAGAAAATAAGGAGTCCTGAGAATAAAGCCGTTTATTTTACAATGTCAACAGTGAGGAGGGCTTCCCCTCCTCACTAATTATACTTACTGGTAATTTTGAGGCCTCTTGTGCCATCAGAGAACTGATGGCATCAATTTCAGTTAAACTTACAATTTTCACTGGAATTTGCATACTTGGGCCAGGGGGTAGGTGCTCATTGGTTGGTATAACATGAAACTTGCTTGGGCTTCAGCAAGCCAAGGTGCTACTGATATTTATAAATCCCATGAGCAATCAAGCACCCAATTATGCAATTGAACAATTGTGCTTCCCATGTCTTGTTTCCCAATAGTTAAGATAACCAAAATTGTTACTGGAATTGAAGCCAGGGATTTGAAGCTCATGTGCCTCTTGAATCCTGAGCCATTTGTTACTCAAAAGGGGGGTTTTCTCACTCTGAGAGACAATTGGTAAAGGTTTCCAGGCTTCAGGTAGCTTAGCCTCTAAGAAGGCCAGCTGGTTGTCCAGGGCTTTCTGGACCCTGACAATGTCAATCATACCAGGCAGAATATAAAAATTATGGGAATGAATAAAATACGCTGGCCCTTGATTATTTGCACCTTATAAAGCACTCTGGGTTAAAGAAGACTTGGTAAAAACAGTCCTCATATTTATAGTGCCGTAATTTGGAGTCCCAGTTAGTGTTTTTACATCTGTATGTGGACCCATTTGTTGCTGCTGTAGACTGGATAGTATGCAAATATTCATAGGAAATCAATGAATAATCCTGATGTCAATTCAAAATACTGTTGACACCTAAAGTTATGAAGAGCATAAGGATCAGGTGGATTTCTCAATTCCTGATTTAAAAGTATTCTGGCTGAGCTATTACATTAAATATTGATCAGGTTTGAAGACAAGTAGCTATTACCAAAACAGATAGCTAAACAGCAATTTTCTTACATAAATATTGCATGTTCTCTTTTGTCATTACATTATATGAATCTTCATATGAAGAAAGAGAGCAGATACAAGCCTCATTTTAATTCCTAGAGCATGACAGGATGGTCCTAATACTGGTACAGGTGCTAATAAAATCTCTACATTTATTGTATAACCAAAGACATATATAACTTCCATTATTTCCCCCAATAATAATATTGTTTCATTACTTGATATTTTACTTAACCCAGTAATAGCTGTTACTTTTAATTAGAAGGTAAAGACTTAGTGGCTTTATATTAGTAGTATTGACTTTATTTTAGGCCTTCAAATAAACTCTATCAATCAAAGAACTTAAGACCCAAAGATGTCCCAGGGAAATCATAACATTTGGTGTTCACTCTTTACTTTAATTACGGGAAAGTTATTAGAAAAACCATCATAAATCTTGAGCTTTTCCACCAAAATTGCAGATCTGTAAGTCACAAAAAGGTCCCAGATCCAGAAGGTTCATGGCAAAATCCAGGGAAGTGATTGATGTTGTGAACTTCAGGATTCAGGCTATTCCAAATTTGCCTGAGATCCATAATTGTACATGTAAAGATCTGAGTAGGTTTGATTTTGAATTCAATGGTTACCCCATTTACACAAATTGTAAAACAATAATATTCATGAATTCTGGCTTCTATTGCTTAGCTTTTTCTGATATTTGTAGCAAGTCAGGACTTTTCTCTCCCATCTACCTAGTGAGTGATCTGCACCATGGTAGACTGTATAATATTTGATTCCTCAGAATAAATATTAAGTTTATATTGCTCTTTGTTGGTCTATATCTACTTTGGGATCTTTTTTATCTAAAGAAAAACTATTAAGTATTCTCTCTCCCAAGAAATCAAGGTACTGATACTTAATTTTCCCTGAAGGCTAACCTATTGCTAGCCTGATCCTCAAATATTTTTCTATAAAGCTTTACTGGTGCATTTGTTTTGTATGTTGTCCCCAAGATTTCAACACATTGACTAGGGTGGGGATGAGATATATTCAGAAAATCTAGGAGAGGGGGCTGTTTAACCCAATGTTTTTTATTTATGGGAGATTCATCTTTAAGGGGATTTCCCTTGGTGAGTTTTCTTATTGGTAGAGTTCTCCCCATCAGAAGAGTTGTAATAGCTGTGAGAGGTCACAGTCCCATCAGATTCTTCACCCCATATGAGTGAGATGGGCTCTAATAAGGGCTTGGATTGGGAGTCATGTCCTTTCTGGGGATGGCCTTCTTGGATGAGTAAGAGGATTTCTGCTTAGATGCAGATCTGAAGCCTGGGGATGCTTGATTTTCTTTGGCTGCTTTGAAGATGATCTGCCCAGAAAATTTCAAGTATGATATTCAGAGATTAATTAATAGTATAAAAATAAAGTTAGAAAAAAGACAATAATCAGAAGAGATAACAGAAACTTTAATTTAGTGATTTTATCTATTTATATGTGATATAAAAAAGAGATAAAATATGTAACAGTGTATGTAAAAGAATTAAGTAAATTGATAAATCTATACATATAAAGAGAAGAGAGCTATAATGCTCTTTTTCAAAGTCAAAAAAAGAAAAAGAAAACATAAGTTCAATATGCCTTAAATTTAGATGTTTTTGGTACAGAAAGTTAAAGGGTTTACTAGTGGGATGTGCAAGGGGTTGAAATCAGGAGCACTGATTTTTAAAAAGGATGCTGAATTGACACAGTCAATTTGAAAGATTGAGCATTTTCACAGATCAAGCAGGTATTACAGTATATTTTTCAAACCTTTCAGGCTTATTTGCTGGCTTGAAAAAAGTTAAACAACCCCTTTAATATGACCTGCATTATGTGCTATTTTTGCTATTAGTTAAAATAATAATATACACAAGTTAAAGATCAACCAAGGCTTGTAATGATATTATTAAATATAATGTTGTGGCAGTGAGAGCATGATAGGCTACTATCATGTATAAAATAAATTGTTAATAATTCCCTAAAAAAAATGGACACCTAAGCTGCAAACATACCTCCCAATATGCAGGAGGTGCACATAAATTTTCACAAAAAGGGTACAATATCACACCCTCACCTGGCCCCAACATCATGAGAGGACTTCATACTTTCCTATAACAAGATATGTAAGTATCAAACATGATCCCAACAATAACCCCTAAATAGACTGCTGCTGATCTATATCTGGATCAGTGGAACATACCCTCTCACAGGTGGCCCAATAGCTTTTCCCTGAAGTATAATAGTTCTCATGCTTCTTGATAAAGGTCATCATATTCTGAATAAAATTCTTCCAGTGTACCAAGTTCTACAGACCAGCCCATCTGTCACTGCACATGCATGGAGATACAGGTTAGTCAGAAGGGCCCACCACAGGACCAGGGCTAACTTGAATAAGTAGAAAAAAGCATTTCATTATTTATCAGGGCCCAGTGTGTGTATTAATTAATTCAACGTCCCCATATAGATGATGTATGCTACTTCTAACAGCCAGCTGGCAGATACTGCAGGTGGTCTATTGACTGGGAAAGATGTGGTGGGCTTGGGAGTGAGGGTAGTTCAATTGGCACTATGCATCCTGATAATTAGTTATACCAGTTTTTGACCTGCTTGGGTTGGATAACCTCCCAAACTCCTTCAAAGTTAACTCTATAGAATTGCAGGTATAAGAAAAATAATTGAGGGAAAGGATACTCTCCAATGTGAAAGCCTTATAGGCAATATTAGGCAATATTCACTGAAACTGAAAGGACTAAGAAGAACACTCAGTGGACAGAAAACAGCAGGCTGGGGGTCCCCATGATTATTGATTGGGGAGCTGGTTGGGGATTTCAGGCCAGGCAGTACTGTACTGTAACACATAAAAATCAAGATCAATTATGGGAAGAAAAGGGAGAACCAAAAGGTACATTGCTTTATTTGAGATAAACATACAGTCCCTATCCCCAGGGAGGGCTTCTATAGTACCATATTGCAAGTTCATCATTCAATTTCCTGATGAGTCATTATTCAAAGGGCAGCCCTCTGAATTTTTAG
>QTSX02000383.1:0-36174 GCA_014839935.2 Entomophthora muscae
TGGACCATACTAACAAGCTTTTTGGAATTGTATACATTACTCTCACAGGAATAATTGATACTGTTGCCCCCGCCGCCAGTCCGTGGTTGTGGATGGGCAAGTCAATGTACTACCCTATTAAGTTAGCACCAATTCTTTGGTGGACCCTGCCCACCCAGTCTGCGACCCGCCAGTTCCCAAACGCTAGCAAGCCGGCCAGTCAGGGTTGGTTCCCTGAAACTAATGTATATATTCTAAAATGAGACAACAAAAAAAGTAACTCATATTTAAAACAAAAATAAACCATTCAAATTCTGAAGATCCACATCAACTGTGATAGTAGTCATGTAAAAAAATGATACAATAAGAGAAAAAAATTGGTTCAGTATCAAAAAAGATATTTTCAAACAAAAATGACTCAATTTTTGAAAATATTGATTATTTTTGTGACTTAAAATGGAAATGATGTCTTTCAAGAGTGAATCCACCAAAAATTTATTCAAGAAACTACAGCATTATTTTCAATTTATCTTACTGTGTTCTGAGGCGCAGTACAGAAACACAACAGAGAATTCTAACCTTAGGATTAAGTTCATACTAAGCCTTGGGTTAGTTAGCAGGGAAGGTGGATGAGAGAACTTGTGGCCCTAAATAGTGAAATATCTGCTAAGTGTAGCTAGAGAGAGGAGTCAAAGTACTGAAAGACACAAAAAAATGTGAATAGAACTTAATTTTTATTGCTGATAAAGGAATTGTTTATATATTATTTGCTGTTACTACAAAAAATATTCAGACAGTAGGATCACTTGCCACTGGTATGAGTGGGGCAAGTGAGTTGCACAGAGAAAGAAAGATTAACAGTTGAATTTCCATCTTTGGAAGTCAACTCATTTTGTGGGACAAATGCAAAAGAAAGAGATTTTTTCTTGAAAGAACTCAACAAAGGCAAAATTAAAAGTACATAAAAATGTGCATTCAAAACTTATCTGCTTCTAAATTTGGCTACTTATGTCTGAGATAATGTCTCAAAAAGGAGGACAAATTTAAATAAAATTAATACTGTGGCAATATTTTATTTTCTGATTTTAATAGAACTTTATTACAATTTTAAAACAATTTTATAAGTAAAAAGAACTTTGATATTATAGAGGAGAAGTACCAGGAGCATTACCAAGTCTAGGTTTCTGAGCAAGGAAGAACAACTCCTATGGACCCCATGTACATCCAAATCAACTTAAATTGCAAGGAAAATACACTGTATGCTTTTCTAGGAGCAGCACTGGGTTCTTTTTTGACATCCAATATGTGGTACCCCAAGGCTAGGCCCAACCTGAGCCTGTGCCATGTGTAGAGACCAAGGTAACTGTGGCCCCCTTCACTTCAACTCAATTATCCTGTATTTATTTAAGCCAATAATATTGAGACAGGCCTAATCTGGGTGCCAGCATAGCAAGTGTGTCCCCTAAGAAACAACTGATAACCAATAAATTTTTTGAGGAGATAATGAGCCTCAATCAAAGCAGAATGTCCTTTGAAGAAATTGCCACCCACCTACAATTTACTGAGGTAGTGATGTGATAAATCTTTTTGGACTCTCATGAAGAGAGGAAGCACAAAGATTACCACAAAGAAAAAGAATCAGCCAGATTCCCAGCTCAAGGATGGCTACCCTAACATGCTTGACCTTCTGTTGTAACTTCAGCTGTCAGGTGGTTGATAGCTGTTTTCACTTAACTTGAATACAACCTTAGTTGTTATTAAAGACTAAGCTAAGATAAGTTCTTTAGCCTAATGTGTATAATAAGTTATAAGTTATGTAAATCAATCTTTATTTAATAAGTCAATAAGAGAGTTATATAGTAGGAAAGGGATTAATGAGTGCTTCAGAGCGCCAGGATCCTCCATCTACAGCCCAGTTTTCTCTATTACTTAGCCCCATATTAACATAATGATCAGATGATTGTTAGTTAATATGAACTCAGAGTGCAACTTAGTTGATTAGTTGAACTAATTATCATCCGGAACAAGAGTACCATTGTACTCTAGTTCACTGAGCTTAATAGATCAATGTGTGATTATAGTGACAGCTAGTTTACAACCAATCACTTCACGGCACCTTCTACAACATGACCCATACCTCCAAATGACTGAGGTCAGACTCTTAATTGGGATTCATAGCATCTTTATTTCCTGTTGAACTGCAAAGCACAGCTATAAATGTATGGGCTTGTTGTTGGCATACTGGTTCTAACTAATTTCACAGATGAAAAATAGAATAGTGACAATGATTTGTCACACAATCCAGAAATTGGTACCACAATTACCCACTGACTGTCCAATATTATGGATGATATCATATTTGTATGATATTATAAGTTGGTGTTACATTTTCAGGGTTACAGGATAGTGAGAAAAAACACTTGAGGGTAAAAAGAAGCAAAATTAGGGCATAGTTATTGGTGAATTCCTAGAAGCTTCCACAAAAGAGAAAGTGTTTTAATTAACCTCATTTAATTACAATAATGGGTACATATATAGCAGATTTCTCTTAGACCTGCTCAATATCCAGAGATTAGCTGATTCAAAATACTGCATATTACTGAGCCATCAAATTTAATGTGTGAAGAAGCATCAGAGAAAATTTGAGCAGGCTAACAAAATGGGTCAATATTCTCTGCAGACCATGCCAATTTATACTTGGTGGACACATAATTCTACATCATTGCAGACAAGATCTGAGAGCACAGCCCTAAGATATTTAATTAGGTGCTTCTTGCTGCCCAAATCACACTGGACTATCCAGTATCACAAGGCTACAGATATATTCACCAAGCTGGCCCTTAATGCCCATAGCATTAGACAATAATCCAGGGATACTCAGTTACTCACTTATGTTTCCCCAGTATACCAGCCAATCACAGTGATTTCCATACATGAGTATAATGTCATACATTATCAATTTCTTCAAGCTAGTCAAGGCATTTTAATGTCCCAAGTACCTCTCACTTCCCCAGTAACCATCCAACCCTCCCAGCCCAACCACTCACACTTCAAGAAAACACTGTCCTGTCACCCAGCCCTGCCTTCCTCCAACTAGTTTTCTTCCTCTGCTCCCATATTTTTACAAATAAACCTTTTCTCATCAAACATTATTTATTTAATCATACAATATAAGTTGCTCTAGATTTTTTTAATTTGATAATATATATTTTACATTTATTTATAGTGATGACTGATTTTAATGATACCACAAGTTTAATTCAGCTGATTTGAATATATATTTCTATTATAAATTTACTTAATTGTAGCACTACACCAAGATTAGATTTATAATATATAAACATACACTAAAATAGTATAATAAAAAATAATCCACTTCACCACATATACCAATTCTGAAATACATGGTTTACATATAACCCCTGAAAGTGATGTATTTTTTAATAAATTTGTGTTCCAGCATATAATTATTATACTAAAAGAATAATAAGCTATTCTTTGCTGGGACAAAGTATGTAATTTAGAAAGCCCATAATGCTTTTATTACAAAAAAATTATGAAATATTAATACAAATTCAATATTATGTACTTAAAGAAAATAAAAACTTTCATGATTATATTTAATGATATTTTTATTAAATCTTCATTAAATTCAAAATCATATATGTAAGTTTGGGAATGATTTTTTATTGGTGTCAAGCATATACTTCTGAGAAGTATAATAAACAAGATAACGGGAAAAAATAAAAAGATAACAATAATTTATTGGATATGAATTTGGAGTATTATATAGTATCATGAGAAGCCACATTTTGTCCATGTACGTCATGGCATTCACAAGGCTTGTTCAAGTAGTGTTATGCTTAGGACTCAAAATGTTTGATCCCCATAATAGATGGGCAAATGATAAGAGTGCCACTTATTGTGTATATACTTTTGGGAAGTATAATAAACAAGATAAGGGGAAGATTTAAGAAGAGAATGATACTTTATTGGATATGAATACTATAAATTCAGAACCTAAATATAAAAATGTGGGATTGTCAAATCCTTGTTCCAAATTTCAAATCACTTTTTCAGGATGGCCTTTATTAATTAAATTGAATTCTTTGAGTATTTATTTGAATATTTGAAAATGCGGGAACTCATAGACACTTTGCAAAGTTCAAGTCAAACTGCATATTTCCAATGGACAAAATGAATTAACTGGAATCATATTTGAATCATTTAAATCCATCAAACATTTTCATTAAGTTTACTGTGTTTTTTGAAATTGCAGGATTGTCAAATCCAAGAACCAAATTTCAAATCACTTTTGAATGCCACTAGTAAACTCAAATATTAATTTCAGGAACTGGAATCCAAATTTAATGTACAGTAAGCACACTAGGAAACATCAACCCAAATCAAGAAGCTCCACCATGACTAAAATCAAATGAAAAATTCAATCTTGATAACCATGTTTAGACATAAAAAGTGATTAAACTTTAAAATCATCCAAAACTGGAAAGGATACAATATTATACACTTCAAATCACAGATATAGAAAATCTGCTACTATTCAAGGCTAAATCAATAGAAAACAACTACTCACAACTAAACCAATAAATCCAAATAAATACATATTCAATCTAATATATATTTTTCATTTTATTTTTATGGACTGTCAATTGCATTCTCAACCCGCTCCTGCACCAGCCCGCGGGGCAGCCTGTCCACAAGGGCGTCCTAGAGGGTCCAAGAACAGGCCCAGAACCCAGCTTGAGGGGAGTCATGCCAACACACAGGCCTTTCAAGGCGTCATCACCAGTCAAGCACCTCCCAAGCCCAATCAACCAGCCTCAATACAAGAAAGAAGCCGCTCTTAAGGCCTGCAACCAAAGTCTCCTATACAAAGGTCATCGGGAATAATGAGGTTACATACACCTCCACCGTGTACCCAGTTGTCACCTGGCCCCACACTCTTGATCCAAGAGTTGCTACTTCCTGCCCCTGCGTCTTTGATACATCATATGAGCCATTGACCACCACCAAAGAGCTATCTGTACCTGTGTTTTATGCCATCATTGAAGGCACCAGAGCAACCAAGTGTGATCCCACCTTCTACACAAAGGTCCTCATCCCCTGTGTTAAGCCTGCTAGCCAGGATATCATGGTACCTGCCAAGGGCCGGCGTTGGTTGACAGATAGTGAGTGTGAAGCTCTCTTCAACTGCTTGAATGGGGGAATGGCGGTTTGGGATATTGTGTCCAAATTTGGTGTCATGGCCAGATACATTGCCAACATCAACACCAAGTATGGCAACACCGGGAAAATTTCAAAATCTGCCAAGGCTAAGCAGCAGCCCAGCCCACTTCAGCCCATCCATCTCAAGGCAATCAAGCAGTGGGTTACCAAGGATTGCCACTTGGACTCACTTGCTGTCTAATCAATGCTTGCCACAGAGTTTGGGCTTTCTGTTTCTAAAGCCCTTTTTTACAAAGCAATGGTTGATTTGGGCTTCTCCTGGAAAGTACTGGTAGTTTTGCCATACAACAGAAACAATTAGAAGACCATCAAGGATCAACACATTTATGCCAAGACATATCTGGCACTAAAGGAGACTGGGAATGTCCAGTTCTTCTATATCAACAAATTATTGTTTTCCTCCTCACTCAGGTTTAGGCATGGGTGGGTCAAGAAGGGGTCCAAAGATGGTGTAGCCCATTGTGCAGCTGTCTGTTCCCAGACCTATTCCATGGTAACGCTTCTTGGTCCTTGCAGGTTGGACCAGTATCAGATGATCAAGGGTTTCCATAATAGCAGGACATTTCTTGATTTTCTCCAAACTGTCAAGGAGTATCTCTGGATCAATTACCGCAGTACAACCAACATTGTTATGTTGGATAATGTTGGGCTCCACAAAGTGGATCTGGTTGTGTCCAAGTTCCCGCCCATCAATAAAAATAGCCATTTGGACAGCCACTGCCTGGCTGACTGCCCAATGAGACTCCTCTTCCTTCTGCCCTATTCTCCATTTCTGAACCCAATCAAGGAGGTGTTTTGTTGGATCAAGAATAAGGTGAAGCAAGGCCTCCCTAAGGACACCAAGGATCTCTTCAACATCCTTGAGGTTAGTCAATTTGCAATGTCACCCAATGTGGTGGCGGCTTTTTACAAGCACTCAGAATCCTTCCTCCCCAAAGCCCTGGCCTCCAAGCCAATCAGATAAATTGGCGCTCTGGGTTTTATTTGTTTTTATTTTTATTTATTTTGTTTTTATTAGGTCTCAACAATTATTATTTATATATAATAATTTGACATGTGATTTTATTATAGACATATAAGAATACATAGAAAAGGTAAGTAAAATTAACTATACCAGGTATGAAGAATATATTTTTATTATAATGCACTGAATATTATATTGACTGTTGCACTAACAAATAAATAAATTAAAAAGATAGAAATAGATTAATTTTATTTAAATAATTGTGAATCCTTGTTGGTACTCTGGCTTTTTTAAGCCACAAATTGGACCTTGCAGGTCATCATCCAATCCTTATTAAATCAGTGCCACTTTAGCCACACGACACAACCAACAATGATTTTTATGTATTGTTTACTAATTAGTACTTAGAACGCGGGTCAAGCATATCAAATATATTTATCAAATCATATTACAAGGGAAAGTTAATTTGAGTTCTAAACAATCACTTGTTTAGAATATAAGTGGAGTGGGCCGCATGATGTGGATAAATTCAATTCTTGTTGTTTGTATATGTAATAAATGAACCTGTACTTGACAAGCTAGTAAATAAAACCATTTTTAACTTATTTTTATTATTTGACGTGGTTGCAACTATAACTAATGTATTATAATATATTTAGATATATTAATATTATAATTTACCTACTAAAATTTAAAATAAAATTAAAATATTAAAAGTAAAATTTTAATTATAAATCTTAAAATTTATCTATTAAAGTTTGAATATTTGAAATTTAACTATTTTTATTTAATCTGGTTTATTCAATATTGAAATATTATATATTAAAAATTTTAATATTGAAATATGTAATATTAAAATTTTAATATTAACTTTTAGATACTAAAATTTTAATATTTAAATATTTAATATTGAAATATTTTTTTAAAAATAAAATTTAAGTTGCAAGGGAAAAATATTTATTAAGGGGATGCTAATTGCAAAGGGGAATGGGATTATTCCTGGGAATTATAAACCCAAAATTGAATTTTTGGCTAGAGCATCCAATTAAATCACATACTCTTCTGTATGTGGTGGACAACCCTGGATACAATTACTAGAGGGTTGGCGCCCTGTACCCCGGTGGTTGTTGAACGTTTGATAAAAGGAAGCCAGGTGAGCAAATCAATTAATAGGTTTTTTCAGGGGGCACTTAGTACCCATACAATGTTGTCAATGCAAAGGAGTCATACAGGACGTGCTCAACTGTCCTATACCTCTGTGGTGTCTTCTGGCGTTTGAGTGCTAAGTGGCATATGTCTATTTGAATAGGTACATCCTCCAACTTTTTGACGTTGGTTTTTAATATGCAGTGAAGGAGGATTCCCAGGTATAAGTGACATGAATTCTTTGCAAGGTGCATTTTTCTGAGAACATGAACAATTTTTTGAATACTTGAACTAATATATTGATATAGGAAGTTTGATTGAATTTGAAGAGGGTTCCAGGGGGGGCGCCTGACTTGTATCAGCCCCCCATGCCTCCGCAAATAAAATAAATAAAGGTTTAAATGTGTTTACAAGGACTGCATCCCCAACTTTATTTGATAATGCCTTGAATACTTCATTAAAACTTTCAGTTTTTAGATATTCAGTTTCTATTTAAAGTCAGTTTTTATTAAGTTTTTTTCATATTTGTTGATGTTTGCAAATGGGAATTGTTGAATGCTTTCATAGATATATTCATCAAAGTTTAGCTTGACATTCCTGCAAATTTCATTCATCTCTTTGAAGTTGATATTTGATCCTATTTTGTATGCTTCCCTTAACCACGGCAAGCACCCCACGGGTGGTAAATATTCCCTATCTTTAGTTTCAATATTTGAAAACTTATTCATATTCTGTTGAATTATTTTATTTATTTGGTTTTATTTATTTTGTCAAGGGTCTGGATGTACAAGTATTCCGGCTATTGCCATCACACCTAACATCCAGTCATTGCCCAATTTGGTGCCTTTCTAATATACCATTTGACATACCAGAAATGGTAACAAACCAATATCACATGACTGTCCAGGTATCCAACAACTCAAACCCATCCAGCACATGATCAGCCCCTGGGTTTGGTCCAACTAATATCCCTGCCACAGCTAAATCTATATAAGTCTAAAGTATCATCCAATAAAATATACTTTTTCTCCTCCTACTTTTATATTTGAAGCTTCCCCAAAAGGCACTCCTTATCACTGGTAGCACTACAGTTTTTGACCACACCATTAAAAGAGAAAATGACTGAACAGAACCCGCCCACCTTAGCCCACGTACTCAACCAGGTCACATCCCAAGATACCTGGAAAACGTACTTTCGCGCCCACAAAATTGACAAAGATATTCCTAGTGGATGCACCGTATTTGAAGGTCTGGTCATGCAAAAAGCATGCGCCAAGATTATTCAATACAGTTGCTCTCTTCAACCACTTTCAAACGCACAATCACCTATCACAGGTGAAGTTGCCAACACCAAATACATTGGTATTGACAAGTTCTTTGGTAAAAACAAAGAAAACATCATCAACTGGCTAGACCACACAGCCGCTAAACTCTGCGCCAGCCGCATCCCTCATGAGAAATGGGTCCAGGAAGCCGCAAGAGCCTATACAAGGCCACAGCTAACTGGTTTGCCCTCTGGATTGGCTCACAAACCAAAGACCAGCGTGACAACTAGGAAGAGTTCAAAGCCAACATCACCCACAATTTCAGCGTCACCAAATCTCTTCAAGATATTGCAATACAGCTCAGTGACGTTCCTCAAAAAACCACTATTGCAGCCTACACCAAAAAATTTGAAGAAATACATTGCAAAATCCAAAACCCAGCACAAGCTGATAACGTACACACCATAGTATCATTCATCAACAGAATGAAACCCTCTGTTGCTGCCCTCATCTGCCCAGAAGCAAACACCTCCATGCCCGCACTCATTGCTGAAGCCAAGCGCGCTGAAAAATGCCCCACCATGGAATATGCTGCACGCAACAGCAACCACTCCTCAAATAGCAATGGCAGAGAAAACGCCAATGGCAAAAAATTCCAAAATACCAACCATAACAACAGCAACTCTAATTGCAACAATGTCAATTGTAGCCAAAGCGCAAACCGCTCCTGTCCCAAGAATGAGGACACTGCTAAAGTTAACAATGCTGAAGTAGCAACCCACTACAAATCTGACCCCACATTCTCTGACCTCAAAGGTCTCAAAACAGAGGAACAGGAAAAAAAGAGGAGGGGGAACAGGCTTAAGTGCCCCTGTCTCCCCCCAATATGACAAGAAGAAGTACCAAGGCACAAACTTTGCTACTTGCATTCCCTGTGTCCTACAATCCTCCATTTTTATGAACGTAAAAATTAAAGATTGCTCACAGCTTCTTGTCTATCCATACACTTACAAATCACATACACATAAAATTTTATTTGACTCTAGTTCACAACACACTATAGTTAGCAAACCTTTTGTAACTGAGTGCAAAATACCAGTTGTCAAATCCAACTTCAAATACGCCAGAATGGCAGACAAATCAAAAGTTCTACTTAAAGGCAAAACAACTCCCTTCATAATTGACCTCCAAGGCATACAAACGTCCATCAAAGGACTCGTCATGAACAACATAAACTACAACATTGTAGCAGGCATGGACTGGTTCACCCAAGTGAATCCCAGCGTATTTTGGGAAACAAAAACCATGAAAATAAAACGCAATAGAGTCAATTTCAACATTCTCAAAGAACCCAACAACCTGATTCTAAGAGATACAGTATTTGTCCAAGTCATAAATCAAGATGACTCTGAACATCTAACCAAAGACAGTACCCTCTAAATAATGAGATACTCCAAATTTAATAATATACAAACACAAAAAATCCAATGCCCAGAACTTGCGGCACTCCTAAATGAATACGCTCATGTATTCAAGGAAGAACTCACAGAGTTACCCCCCCAAACAAGAGGTTAAACATGGAATTGACCTATGCAAAGCCATGCCCAAACCTGCACCCCTCTACAGACTCTCCCCCATGGAGACCCAAACACTTAAGCCCACATTGAGGACAACCTAGCCAAAGGATTCATTTGCCTGTCTGAATCCCCGTGGGGGAAGAAGTTTTCTTTGTAAAGAAAAAAGAAGGATCTCTTTGCTTAGTTACTGACTACAGAGCACTAAATACGAGTACAGTAAAGAATAAATACCCACTTCCCCTCATTAAAGACCTGTTTGCAAGGCTCTCCGGAGAAAAAAATTTCTCAAAAATTGACCTCACATCTGGTTACAACCAAGTTGAAGTCAAAGAGAAAGACATTTCAAAGACCGCGTTCCACACATATTTTGGGTCATTTGAATGTAAAGTAATGAACTTTGGGATGACCAACGCTCCTGCAACAATTTTCACCATGATAAACCAAGCGCTAAACGGCCTCTCAAACACATTATGTTACCTTGACAATATCATCATATTTTCAAAAACAAAAAAGGAACACCTCACACATGTCTGCAAGACACTTGATTGACTCGCAAAGCACAAACTATACACTAAGCCTAGTAAGTGCCAATTTATGGAAAAGGAACTCTTGTTCTTTGGCCACATTGTCTCTGACAGTGGCATCAAAGCAGACCCAGATAAAATAAAAGCCATAAATATCATGCAACGCCCCACCTCCGTGAAACAAGTTAGATGCTTTCTTGGTATGGTAGCTTACCTAAGGAAATACATCAAAGACTGTGGAAAGCTCACTGCACTAATCAATGACCTAACCAAAGGTAATGCCAAAAAGAAATTCATCTGGACTCCAGAATGCAACAAGAATTTCCAACTATTAAAACAAGCTTTGATCAAAGCACCAATCTTGCAATACCCTAATAACAACAGGTGCTACGAGCTTGAGTCAGACGCTAGTGATACCGCCATTGGCGCAGTCCTACGCATCTGCCAGCCAGGGCAGCAAGACTTCCTGCCAGTATGTTATGAAAGCAGAAAATAACAAACACTGAGCAGAGATACCCAATACATGACAAAGAATTGCTAGCAATATACCACACATGCAAGAAATGGAGATGTTACCTCAAAGGACACTTAAATGTCCGGGTGCTAACTGACCACAAATCCTTAATCTAATTCAAAACTCAGAACGCACTTGTGCGGCGCCAAGCCAAATGGATGTCCTTGCTGGAACAGCTTAACCTGGACATCCAATACAAAAAGGGGGCAGAGCTGGTCACAGCCAATGCTCTCTCTAGGCTATGCCAGCCAAGAGAGGATCACCCTGATCACCTGGACCCTGACTGGCCCAACTTATACAACACTGAGTACAAGACAAAAGGAAAGGACCCCTCCACACATCAACTAACCCACAATACGCTAGTAAGGAATGAAAAACATTTCCACGTATCAAATGGCATGGTATACCAAGATATCAAAGATAAACACTTTCCATACATCCCACTTGCACAAAGAGTTGACACTATACTAAGACACCATTACCTGCTAGGACACACAAAGGCTAACAACCTATATCTCACACTGAAAGAGATAGTATGGTGGCCCAACCTGAAGCAAGACATAATTGATGTTCTAAAAAAAGTGTACAGTATGTGAAAAATACGCCAGCACCAAGGCACCACAGCCAACAGTTAACCCAGTACCTGACCCTGAACCATTTATGGTTTGGGGACTGGACGTAGTGGGACCCTTCCCAGAAACCAAAACAAATCAACGCTTCCTAATTTTAGCCATTGACTTTGCCACACGCTGGCCCATCTGCTGGGCAACAAAAGATCACAAGGCGGAAACAATAAATTGATTCATCAATAAAGCAATCATTACAGACTACGGCACTCCAGACTACATTGTAACAGATGGAGAAAAGGAGCTAACAGGCCACATAGTAAACAACAATCTAAAAACAAAAAACATCAAACACTCCACAACCTTGCCCTACAGGCCACAGGCCAAAGGCAGAGTTGAACGCCTTAACAGCAGCCTTATCAGAACCCTGGAGAAAATAATGGATGGCAAAGCCAAAGACACATGGCCGCTATACGTGAAACATGCATTACTAGTATCCCGGGTTCATACCAATCAAGGGACAGGCTACTCACTGTTTGAAATTACATACAGGTACAAGCCAGAAATAGTCACCCGCAATAACCAGCCATATGTAAAGATCCCCCGGGGAAACCTCCCACAGTAGAACAGAAACCAGCTCTACAACACATACGCCTCAAAGCCAAACTGGCTGAAATAAAGAGACTCAAAACTCAAAAGGTAACCTCAACAGAGGACCCACTCCCCATCAACTTCCCTGTCTGTGTCCTAGCCGGGAACAGAAAGAAACTAGACTCAGTACACAGGGGACCAGGAAGAATCATCAGATACCAACCAGACAGGAACACCTACCTGGTTAAGTTCCAGGGTGCCAAAGAACCCATTACCAAAAAGTACCACAGATCTCACCTCCGCCCTAGCAAAGGAGAACACTCAACCCAGTTGGTACCCACTAGTAAACAAATCCAGGAACATTAGGCGGCAGCCGTCAAGACAAAGCCCCCTCCTGATGTACCTGAGTAACCCCTTAAGGGAGGGGTGTGTTGAGGGTCTGGATGTACAAGTATTCTGGCTATTGCCATCACACCTAACATCCAGTCATTGCCCAATTTGGTGCCTTTCCAATATACCATTTGTCATACCAGAAATGGCAACAAACCAATATCACATGACTGTCCAGGTATCCAACAACTCAAACCCATCCAGCACATGACCAGCCCCTGGGTTTGGTCCAACTAATATCCCCACCACAGCTAAAACTATATAAGTCTAAAGTATCATCCAATAAAACATACTTCTTCCTTCCTACTTTTATATTCAAAGCTTCCCCAAAAGGCGCTCCTTATCACTAGTGTTGCTATATGATTTAAGGCTAGCAGCTGCCTGTGTGTGATGAGCAAAAAGGGCTATGATTGAGGACGCAGGAGAAAGAACACACTCCTGGGTGGGGCTTGCAGAGGGGCCTGTGGGTTGGGAGTTGCCATAGACAGAGGCTTCACCATTAAGAGACCTAGTGTAGCCCTGCATGATTTTGTCAAGGCCAGGGAACAGATTGTTGACTTGGTTGTTATTGAAAGAAGACATAATAAATTTTTATTAAAATTTTAAACTCAAAAAAGGAGTGTATATTTCTAACTGTCCTAAACTGGAATAGGGTGATTTTGGGAATGCTTGTAATTCCTAAAAGAATCAGCACAAATACACTCTAGATCCTTTAGAATTCTTTTTGAGACACCCATAAATTATATTTATTTTGAATTCACTACAATTATGATTTGAAACTTGGTTCTTGGATTTGACAATCCTGCAATTTCAGATTTGTTAAGGTTTACATGATGTCTATGATTTGTTTGAAATACAGGAAATCTCAAATTTTACATTAGAATCTCACATTTGTTTGCTGAGTTTTGTCTTTTGTTAGTTGAGTCATCTGCTCAAGAGATTCAAAATTTTCCAATTTAAATAAATCAAAAAAGCCAAATTAAATGATTGATTTTATTTAATATTTTACTTTTTACTCAGCTGAGTTGCCTGCAAAAGTGATTTGAAATTTGGACCAAGGATTTGACAATCCCACATTTTTACATTTAGGCTCTGAATTTACAGTATAGAATAATATATAGTATCATGACAAGCCACATGCTGTCCATGTACGTCATGGGGATCATAGGGCTTATATGAGTAATGTTCCTCTTAGGTCACAAGGCTTATTCAATTTGTGTTCTGCTTAGGATCTAAATTAGGTGATCCCCATAATGGATAATCAACTGATTATGTGCTGCAAGTTTACTGGCTGATTGGTGAACCATTTGGTGAGCCATTTGATGATCTACTTGGGGTGTTAATTCCCCAAGAAGGAGTAATCAAAGATGTTGCAACATCTCCCTCTGGGGTGCTGGAAGGCAGAGCCTTGGGAATTTTCTTAAGAGTGTTGGGGATACACACTTGGTATTGATCCAGTTTGGTGTTGGGGACAGGGAGTCTGGAATTGTGTTGGGCTGTTCTTGCTTGCCACAGTCAGAGTTGGTTGTGGTTCATGTGCTTCAGTTCATTTTGAGCTCCAATTCCCTTGATGAGGTAGGTATTGTTGGGCTTGACTTCCATGACTATGCCTGGTCCACGCAGTCCTGGGTTCAAATTATGCTGATTATGGTTGACAACCTAGATTTTGTCCCCAACCTGGAACCTTTCCTGCTGTAGTGAGATTGCTTCCCTTTTGACTCTTTGGCGTCCATTTTCTCTTGGTCTCTTCTAGCACGTTGTACATTGGGGTCACTGTTGTCTGGCACCTTTTTGGGCAGAGGTAATTGTGGTCCTGCAGTTGTAATAACAAGAGCGGGATTTTGTCCATAAACAAGCTCTTAAGGGCTTTTGCCCATATTGAGGTTGACTTGTGTTCTACAGACCATGAGAGCTGTTGGGAGCATGTTGACCCAGGCCTTTGAATTGTTAACTGATATCTTACTGAGGGCTTCTACAAGCGCGCCGTTTAGCCATTCTATTTGTCCATTTGCATGAGGGTGATATGGACTGGCTTTGATGTGTTTTATTACATTCTTGGGGAGGTAGATATTAGTGTCAATGGCTTTAAGTTTGGTGCCTCCATCTGTGATCAGGAGGTCAGGTTTCCCAAACTTGGCTATGATCTCTTTCCCAATGAATTGTCTCATATCATTACCTTTGTGTTCTTTGGTGGCTTGCGCCACAGGCCGCCTGGTTGAATAGTTGATAGATGTTATTATGTACTTCTTGCCCTTTCTTTCACCAGGCATTTGTCCAATAATGTCCAACAACCATACCTTGAAGGGTTGTGTGATGGACACAGGTACCACTGATTTGGGTGATGCTTTAGTTTGGGCATACTTTTCACAGACTTTTCATTGTTCCAGTACCTCTCTGATATCATCTAGCATATTGTGACACCAGTAGCGTGTCTTGAGATATTTGTTCAAGTTCCTGCTGCAGGTGTGTCCCAGGTCTTGGTGATATTGGAGTATTGTGTCAATATTTTGTGTTGACAGTACGTAAGGTACAGTGTCATCACTTGGAAGTATTTGGTGCAGAGTGCCATATACATTTTTGAACAGATGGGTCATTATTTTTCTTGTTATACCTAGGCGCCAGATTGATTATTTTATAACTTAATCACATTGTTCATATTCAAATTATTCAGAAAGAGTAAAATAAAATCAATCCCAAATAGTTAATTGATCTTGGGCTTGGGTAATTTTTTAAAAAATAATTCATTGATTTTAGAATTGAAAATTGCAACTTATAGTACTACTGAAAATATCTTAAGTGCTACTACAAACCAAAAATATTTATGATGAGTTGCATGGGAGGATAATAGAAGCCCCAAAGCTATAAATGCTATTACCCTATCTTTGACTCATCATAAATATTCTTAGTTTGTTTCAGAAAAAAGGTTGTTGTTTTTGAAAGACTGATAACTCTATTTAAAATACACCCTCTAGTAAGCTGCCCTACTTCATGAACTTGCCCCAATACACTACTAGCATCTTCTGATATTTTTGTTTCTCTGGTATCATCACGTAATTTCAAATGATAATTTATCTCAGAATATTCTGAGAAGCTTTCAAATGTTAAAGGCAAAGTATATAACTTCCTATCTTTCATCAAATATGAAAGATTAATGCACAGATTTTTAACTTCAAGCTCTCTTTTTATAGGCCTAAATTCCTTTCATAAATGTAAAAAAATGCTTTTTGGGAAACAATCAAACCAGTTAAAGCTGAATTGTATAATTCTTTTCTTCTTTCTTTTTCTCACAAATATTTTTTAGATTATTAATGTTGTTAATATAAATTAAAATTTCTTTTTCCTTTAAAATTTTTGATATTACACCAAAGTGACAATCAACAAAGCTTTTTCCATGATATTCAACAAAACAATTCTATTTTATAGAACCCTTAATATATTTAGGTGCCTCTTTAAATAAGTAATATAAAAATTCATATGATCCAAAATGATTTCCATTATCAGTCCATACTTTTATATTTTTTATTTTTTTAAATCTATCTAATTTAAGAAGATTTATTAGAAATTCACCAGAAAACAAAGAATCATGTGATAATATTTGAGACAAAAAAGCATGATATTCATACTTGATTTTATTGTTTTCTTTAAAAACTAATGCAAACCCTAATAATAAGATAGATTTTTTTTGAATAAAAACAATTATTGGTCTCAATTGTACCACTTCCAACCTTTAAGTTTTCTTTATAATCTATAAATACAACACAAGACTCATCATCTAGTTCATTAATATCTTTTTTATATTCACAATTTTGATGAACATAAAAGTCTTGGTGCTGATTAACAGTCTTGTGACTGTACAACAGTCACTATTGAGTATTTAGCCAAATAAATGCTCCGAAATATAAAGTTATCTATGTTTTTATGATTATTGCATGTAGATAGGTTGGATTGGAAGTCTTAAGGTCAAGATTCCTAAAAACTGGATATCTAGGTTCAATAAAAGGAAAGAAGGCAAGATTGGCTGAGTCAATCTGGGAGACTGGATGTCTCAAAAACAGTTTAATTGAGAAGATTAATTAATACATGGGAATATAACTAATGAGGATTTAATTATATTGAATAAATGGTCTTGACTATGTCAAGAAGTTTGGTTAAGGTCAACCATAAGTAAACCCTCAAATTTTGGGTTAAAAGTGCCGCACTGCCTAATTGATTTCAGAAGCGCCAAGGCAGCGCCTGGTTTGAGTTTTGAAGCATTTTAATGAGTTTTAAGGCAAAAAACCATTAATGCAAAGATAACTAAATAAAGGCAATGATGCCTAGGAATTCAGGTTTAATTAGCTGGTTCCCAGTTGGAACATAAATAGCTGAGATTGTGGGGTTTAAACCACAGGGTTTTGGTGCTGGGAGCTTAGGAAGCTCCATGCTGAGTTGGTACATTGGGATGAATGGAGTCAGGTGACTTCTTCCCATTGTAGGTTGATTCTCATAGGTTGAGAAATATAGGTGATCTTTTAGGTAAAGATCTAGGTTTGGATGACTCAAATTTCATAGACTACATGAGATGAATTATAGGTTGATTCAGGAACCGGAGGGGTTTTCAGCCAAACATGCCCTGAAGGGTATATAAGCAAAAACAGCTAAACTTTAATAAATATATTTTCAATTTTGACGCTTTCTCCTCAACTACCTTTTCAATTATTATGCCTTCTTTGTTAAATTTGAAAGGGCCAAATTTGGAGTACTTTGTGTGGAAACCACTGCTGCCAAGAAAGAGGTTCCTACAAGTTTTTTAGAGGAAGCTTGGGAAAGCTTGGAGGTCACCAAGATTGTGCCTGAGAAGTCCTTGGTGGAGGTAAAGGTGGCGTTCAAAAAGTTATACTCTGATTAATTTGTAAAAGAAGGGACTCCTGCCCAAGGAAACCAAATCTATGTGTGGGATTCCTGAAACCTGTTAGTAGGATGAGACAAAATCTTACAGCAATTGAAAGCAAAAGCAAATTGTGAAATTGAGGCTTTAAGGGCAAGAGAGAAAAAGACGTTGAGATGATGGCTCGTTGGCAGGATGATAACAAAGCATTGTCCCATAAAATTGCCTCCCTGAAGACAAAGCTCCTCAAAGCTTTGTAAAAGGAAGGTAATGGCAATAAGAGTCAAAGGCAGGATAATGGCAGGATGGACTGGTTGGACCTGGATCCCTCACAAAAATAAGTCATTATAAATAGATTCTGGTAATGGTAAGTTTTTACTTTCACATTCTTCTTTCTTTTTTTCTAGTGAATTTTTTAAATTACAAATATTGCACATATTGGTTTGTTTTTTAATTTTTATTATATTTTTAGGAATTAATTTATAGTAAGTAGAAATTGAAACTGAAATTCCATTTTTGATTTTCATATTTTCATATATTTCTTTTTTTGTTTTAAGTAGAGAGTATTTAATTTCCATTGATTAATTACTCATCTCTTTTTCTATATCTTTATAAATTTTTTCAGGCACTTTTTTTGTAAATTGGCTTGTTTCAAAAGAATTTTCCAGCAATTTTTTAATAATTTTTTTAGTTATTTCTTTTTTTAATGAATAGTTATTATTTTTTTGGCTTTTTTTGTTTAAGCTTACATTTTTATTTTTATTTATTTTTCTTGACTATTCAAACTCACTTTTGGTTATATTAATCCCCATATCATTAAGCTCTTTTAAAGAGTAACTGAAAGTAACCAGAGATCGCAAGGCTGGGAGATGTTTTTGGGGAGAAGATTTCATGAGATCCTTTAAGTTTTCAATGAACTCATTGCCTTTTTGATTTTGAATAGTTGGCAGGAACTGAGCTTTCCAAAATTCAGTTTGAGTAAGGAAGTGCTTGATGAAATTATCAAGATCCTCACCAGCAATAAAGAGGAATGCATTTTTTAACATTGCAATTCTTTCTCTTTTTGTTGAAGCTCCCAAGGGAAAAAAGGGTAGCATGGCAGAAGTAAATTCAACCGAGGACATGATGGTATTTTGAATCTGTAATTAGGTCAGATCTCTGAAATGTGCCTTAATGATGGAGTAGTTCTGATCAGAATGTGGCCTTTGAATGGGGTCTTTTGGATTAGAAGCTTTGCGGTGCTTTAGCTCTTATATACCAAGCTAAATGACACTATTCTGAAAGAAATGGTGTGATATCTTTTACTATAGTTTGAACTTGAATTTATGTTTGCAGAATTAATTAAATACCTAGTTTTCATGCACAAGTGATATATGTGAAGCAGCTAAGCATCATTATTACATCATATCCTCTTTGTAATCAATGCAAATCAATTAAAATAATGTATTCAGTTAACTGTAACTCTTCTGCATATTTTTAAAATGATAAAATATTAAATTCTATTTAAAGAATGCTTAATTTGAGGTTTGAAGCTCACTTGAACTTTAAAATTAATCTAAACAGTGATAAAAACACCCTAACTTCAAACTATCATAAAATCCTAAAGAATTGAGCTTTTTAAATAAAGTAAAATGCAAAAATAAAGCTCTCAATTTTATCTTTAATTTTTTTAAATAAAAAATCTGTTGTATATTAAAAAAGAGATTTTATTAGCTTTGAAGTGATCTACTTTATATCATTAGATAGAATCATATAATAAAATCTGGATTATAATCTTTTAAATTACTTTTGCTTTAATATTGAGTATATTATACATATTAAAATTTTTACACCAATAGAAAGATAGGATCATTAGCTTTATTGTGATAGTTTACAGTGTGAAAAAATATTAATTTTTTATTGGGTTATTAATGTTTTAAATATAAAATGTGTAATTAGTTACTTTTTCAAAGTTGAACTGTGTTATGCTGCGACTTGAGCAGCATGTGCATTAGAAAATGGCACAATCCCTAAAATAATGATCCATATTAATTGGCGCACATACATCAAAGAATTATTAATGACCTTTTGTCACAACAATCACTTTATCACTTGGCTCCTTATTGGCTTAAAGTTTATCATTAAGATTTTGAATTCAGATCAGTAACAACTTTATCTAAACACAATTAACCTATAATTTTCTAATTCAAATTTAGCTGATCACTAAATTGTTGTCAATATTTTTACAAGGGGTAATACAAAGTGCAAAAATAATATGGCAATTAAGGGACAATGCCAACACAAATCAAACAACACATAGAGTTAAGTGTAAAACATATATACAATGGGTAAAAGATGAGATATTGTAGTAATTAGGAAACAAACAAGGATAAACAAAGCGGCAAAAATATCAGAATAACACAGATTTTATTGGGGTGAAAGCTATAAAAGCATATGGAAAGGTTAGTAAAAAAATTAAATGAGAGAACTTGAAAAACTACTCAAAGACCTCAACTTGGCAATTGCCAAAAATTAAAGATATTGATTGCAAGGTCAAGGCAAAAGTGAAGGCTGCTGTCCTTACAGGGGACAAAATTGAAAAGGTATCCGCCAAGGCACTCATGGCCAAGATGCCAGACACATCTAAAACAACCATTGAACACATATTAAATGTTCAGAAACCTGTGGTGAAAGGCCTCAAATTCAAGTCCTTTTCCCTCTCTGCGCCGTCTGTCTGGGTTGACGACCCTGAGATGTATGCCCACCTCAAACCTGCAAAGCATGCAAGAACCAAGGACACCAAATTGCCGGCGCAATTGCTTGCACCAAGAATATAAAAGCCTGCCAAAGCTGCAGGCAAGGAGAAACCCTGCAAAGGTAACCTAAAAAATAAATCAATAAAAATTTCTAAATACTTACTTTTTTTTAGAAAATGTAGACAGTGAACTCCACCAGGTCCAGGTCCCCTTTGTCCCCCCTACCTTCTATGCCAATTACACCAATCATGTGGCAAGGCAGCTATTTCTGTCCCCACTGTCTTGCAAGAGCTTGAGGATAGAATTCATGGTAGCTTCCCAATGTCCAGGGAGGCATTGGCTGGGCTTTCACATACTGAGGGGGCATCCAAGTGAGCAGTTACTGCCTACAAGGATGCCCAACTGGTTTTCCTGGACCTGGTGGTTCTCAGTGGAGTTTACTTTGTAAACTCCATTGAGCTTGTTTGAGACGTCCTGGCAATGCTCCCATTCAAGAATATACCAGAGATGGGCCAGGCACACGCGGCTGCTTGCTTCTGCTTCCTGGTGAAGCACACCCTGTCTTACCTGTTTGAGAACTTTGGGCATGCAGTGAGTAAATTGCTGTTGCTTACGCAGCAGCCATAAAGAAGACTAAGACCCTCCTGGCAGACTTTGGGCTGGCCTGGAGTGCCAACAAGATGGGGGTCCCTTCAGCAATGGAGCTCACATTTGCCAAGACAAAGCTTGAGAAGAAGATTAGTGCTGTGTTTAATAAATTGTGTGATTTTACTGAAGCCTTTGCTGGGCAAAGGCTTCACCTCATTGTTTACCTGGGGTATCTCTTTTACTTCAGGATGAGCGCGTCTGTAGAGAACCTTGACAGGGTCCTCCATGGGATTGACGAGGCCAGGCTCTGCCTGGATAGGAAGAAGGTCCCCCCAGGTTACACCTCAGATAACCATGTTATCCTGGACGCCCTGGTCCTGGCTAGCATCTACGGGTTTGCTGCCCCGCCAGAAAAGCTGCTGCTCCATTCCCACCCCGCTATCCTCCCTTTTACTAGCAGCCAAGAATACTTTCAGCAGGGTGTATCCACTGTACATGGTGTGGCAATGGAAGTTGTGTGTCACCTCCATTGTGGGGTGGATACATACCGCCAAACCCACTACAGGTGCACTCAATAAAAATCTCCTTCCTCAATATAAGCTACACTTTTAAATTTTTCTTTTTTAAAAAAATTATAATTATTATTTTAGCAAACAAGTTTTGCAAAATAAATCCTGGAGAGGGTCATCATATAAGCATAAATATATTTACTGTAATAAAATTTACTTCTATTATGTACACTTTACATTTAACTTTTTTTAATTTGATTTTATATTTATTTGACAAAAGTGATATAAATATATTCACGTAATCCAGTATCAAGTGTTTGGGATAACCTCAGATGCCATAATAGAAGAAAATTAATATAAAATAAATAAATTACAAACTTTCATTGATGTTCCTGCTGAATGTGATTGTGGGCTTAGAAGCTTCTAAATATAAAATAATAATTAATAATCTTAAATAGTAAATTAGAGAATATAAAAAAGTTGGACAAGATAAGCCTTTAATTGATTGGCTGTTTGGTAAGGCAGGCAGGGATGAACAAATCAGCGTGGCTATAGAATTTGGCCACAGTCTCAGCTGGGAGGGTGTGGATCCTGGCCTGCTGCAAATCAAAGAGGTCTCAGTCCCAGTTGGGGTCCCACAATTTCTGACTTGCTTGAGCCACCCAAAAACTTCTTCAATGGGATTTAGGAAGGGTAAATAAACAGGGAGAAAGAGAAGGCGCAAATTTGCTGTGGCCAATTGCTGGAGGCCCACTGCAATGCTGGTGTCAATAATTGGGAATTCTTTGAGAATATTGACCACCTTGTGTAGACCATTGTTATCTAGCATAATAACATTGGTGAAGCCTGGGCTTGTGCGCCTCAGTGTCACAGTAGGTTCCATCATGCCAGGAATTATCTGCCCAAACAAGAAGGCTCAAAAAGCTGGGAAACCTTTATCAAAATTGACAAGTTAACAGATTTAAATCAAACAGTTAATCAGAAATGGGTTATGGCTGCTCCAGCCTGTCAGCTGAAACCAGTTCTCCTTGCAAATTGATGTTGATAAATTGGCGTAATTTGAGGGTCACCCAATACAAGCTTGTTAATCAGCATGGTCATCAGAAACTGGTCACATAAGGGTTCTTTGCAACCTGGACCAGATACTTACTTGACAATGTGGAAGGAATAGGAGGTCAAGATTCAGGTGGTATTGCTTAATCAAGTTTCTGATATATATTGAATAATTTCCACTGTTTCAATTCTAAGAGTTAAGTCCTCCCAAAATTTTACTCAATAAAAATCATTTATCCCTAGTTCTAATTTACTTTTCAAAATGCCTCCTGTGGTTGGGTTGTTATGGTATATCCGTACAATCTAATTCTCAACCAAATCATTTCTGGAAGATGGGGCCCCGCAGTTGGAACTTTGTTGTTGGTGCTGCCCAATGTTAATTTTGTTCCAGCCAATCTTGAAGCCCCCCATCCTGGAAACTGAAAATTGTGTTGCCTCCCAATGTCCAGAATTTTATTCTGAAGATACGTTGATGTTGTCTCAGGCCATTTATCTTGGGCTACTTTGGTTAGGATTAATTGTTCTTCTTAATCCTGGTATTACAATTGGAAATTTTACCAAAAGATATTTGAAGCCATGTTGGTGGTTAATCATTCATTATATGTGGATTTGGGTGGTAATTCCCCATCACTTAGAAACAGCTTTATACTATCCTGCAATTTCCCTCACATTACTCAACTCTTCTACGTCTGAGTTTTTGAAAGCAGTTTGTCATGAATTTGCATTTCTTTTTGCCTGCTCTGTTGAGATATCTGTGTTTAACATGTTTATTTGTATCAGTCTTTTCTGAGCTTTTAGTTTGGACTTTTCTTTAATTTGTGGTTTCCATCTCTGGTTGCAGTTGTTGAGACTGGATCTTCTGTTTCCTATTTCCGTTGTGTCATGACATTTTGGCATCCAGATTATTTTCCTGCTCCACCCACTGATGAGATTTTACGTGAAGTTTTGTGTGAGAGAGGGGGGCTAAACTAACTAAGTTTGGCTCCCATCCTGGTGTAACAAACCACCAGGATGCCATCCAGTGCAGAACTGGGATGGCTGCTTGGAGGGGGGACCACAGGGAGGACACCGGGGACAACTGAGGGAAGTAGGCGTTCAAACCCATCAGTATCAGGCCGGTGAGCACCAAGGAGTGTGGGTAGGAGCGGGAGATGACACCTTGGAGGGCCCGGGGGTACTGCATGCCTCTGGACCACGTTGGGGAGGGGAGGCATAGAAGGCGCTGCTCCTTCAGAAACAGGTGAAGTAAGGTCCACAGTGTCCAAGTCCAAATCATCACACATCAAGCTCTTGACCACAGTCTCTCCAGAAAAGAGAAGACTGCTGGGGAGGTCCCAGAGACTGGCAGGGTCTCTACCTACCAGACGGGCCAACAAAGAGATTTTTTCCCACAGATCAGGGGAGGTGGACCACAGAAGTAAAAAGAACAGAGCCAGGGAAAAAACCATAAATTTAAGCGCTGGGAGTATCATAGGAATATTCTTCACAAAATTTGGGGCAGGTGGATAGGGTTTTCTGGAAAAAAAACAGAGGGAAAATATCCTGTTAGGGTAGTCTTAGAACAGGATGCAAGGAGGAGCAACTGGGTGGGTCTGGGCAGCTTCACTATAGCCTAGGATACCTTTAATAACAACGGGAAGCAAGAGCAGGTTCAAAATCAATGATTTCAATAGAAAATTCAAAATAACAATAGGTATTATAAGAAAAATCAATTGAAAGTTTAAGTTTCCAAACTCAGTTTCAAAAGCAAGAACGGGAAAGACAACTACTGGATGAACCAATACTAGTATAATGAACCAGAAGAGAAGCCAGGTTTGAAACTGGCTGAAAGAAGGTAAGCTTGAAGCAGAAACTAACACTAAAATCTCTAGGCTATAGGAACTCAAACTGGGTTCCAAAATAACACAAATATTAAAATAAAGTGCAGAATGGCTCCAAACTTTAATATTATTGGAAAATAGCCAAGCAGGGGACTAGAAGTCCCCTTGCTTGCATAAAAGGGATGGGCTGCAAATAAGTTGGGTCACATGACAGTGGAACCAAATCTAATTGGCTGGAGGCAAAACTTTGCTAGGCAGGGGCAGGGGGACTGGAGGGTTTCATTCCAATTTCCGCGGTCAGATCTGATTGGCTGGAAGAGGCACTGGTCATTTGGAATTCACTTGTGTTGCTCAGTGCCAATGTGGCAGCCTCTGATTGACCAGCTCTAATGGTTTTTAGAAGTGGGCAATACCAAGCTAATAAGTAGTCCAAATTAACCAGTGTTTCTTCCCAGGAGGGAGCAGCCAAAGGCAGAGGTTCTGCAGGATAGGCCAGCACAAACCTCTCATCTACTGTGTGAGCTAAATCATTTAAAGAATTAAGGGGTTTGGCGGGCGTTTTAGAACCTTTCTTGGTACGACAAGGGAAAATTGAACAATCCAAAGCCAGAGGTGGCAGTGAATTTACATTTTGTCAGCATTATCATTCTATTCCAGTTCAAGCCTTAGTCATAAATCCAAAGTTTACCATGTGATGATGAAGGTTTCTGAAGATGCTTGTGAATGATTGTTGTCTGCAGTGGAGCGCAATCCACGTGTTTTAACTAAAAGTGCATCTCTATACCCTTTGTTAAAATATTTGTGTGTATCTATTGAGGAACTCAAAGTATATTGTAAGCTGTACGCCTTTCATCAGGGTACTACTCCACTTTTGATATTCCTTCCTCAGTTTCTTGCCTACTGTTGTACAATTGATGTTCCTGATGTGAATAAACTCTCAGAGTTGTGGTTAGCAGTTGAACAGACTGCCCAGGATTTGGAAGTTTGGGATTCACTGTTAACCACAACTGAGGCCCTGGTAAGCCAAATTCTTTCTCTGGTCTCAAATCCATCCACTTCCAAGCAAGGTATGTTGGTAATTGAGGATAAACCCGCTGTGCTCTCCTGGTTTTCTGGTCCTTGTTCTGTGGTAGTTACTTCCAACCAAAGCCTGGATTGTTCTCCCCCTAGCTCTTCTCAGTTTCAATTGGCAGTGGTGAACAAACCCGTCAATTTAAATGAGGCACCAGTGGTGTCTGGTTCTGATAGTTCTTTGACAATGCTTCAGCACGTCATACCTGCAAAGTCTTCCATGATTATGTCCAAAGAGTTGCCCCTTGTTCCCATTGATTGTGATCATCCTGTTCTTCCAGCTGCTGTCCAAGAAATGATTGAGCATTACTTCCAGGAGCATCCTGCCTCCTTAGCTGCTGTCCATACCTCCAAAGAGAAGCAGGATCCTGCCAAGATTGCAACCTTTGCTGCAAATAAATCTACTTCTGGTTACTTCTTGTTTTATGGTAGCATTGATAACAACCAAACTATCTATCAGCCAGCCATTTTGTTGGATACAGGTGCTTCCAAGAACTTCATGAGTGTGAAGACTGCCAACTTGCTACAACTCAAGTACCACCCTGGAATGCTTGTTAGGGGTGGAAACTGTCAAAAATTTCTCTCTTTCCAGATGAAAAAGCCAGTAACATTTGTAGTTGAGGGTCAGACTTTTACTGTGAGGTTTTCCATTTACTCTACCCTGATGTATCCTATCATTTTGGAGGTGGGTTAGTGGAGAGATTATAATATATCCATCTTACTAAAAGAAAATGCACTACAGATGGAACACTCTTTGGGTATATCTATTTGTATTCTGCTGTTAAGTTTGTCTGAAATGAAGCAATCCTCTCAAAATTTTCAATTGGTTTCTGTCCCTGTCCCTGAAAGTTTGGATTTACCGTCATGTTTATAACCCTGGTCCGCGGTGTTTGACGCTACCAGAGGCAAAGTCCTTCCCAAGAACACTCAGTTTGACTTTGACTTTAAAGATACTGTTGATCTGATTTGAATTGCGTCCCCTATTTACCCTTTAACCTTGAAGGAAGACACATGTTTGGAAGAGTGGAATCATGATATGCTGGCAAAGGACTATATTTTTAAAAAGGCTTTATCAATTTGCTCTCTGTTGTTGTTTGTTCAAAAGGCTGATGGGTCTCTTTGTCCTTGTGTTGACTACAGGAACTTGAATAACATCATAATCCCTGATCCCTACCCCTTACCTCTTGAAGCACAGATCTCTAGGTGTGTTGAGAAGGCTAAGGTATTCTCAAAACTTGATCTGCTGAATGCTTTCAATCAAATCAGAATTGCAGAAGGAATGGAATGGTTAACAGCATTCTGAACCAAGAAGGGTATCTTTCAGTTCTTTTTAAAGCCTTTTGGATTGAAGAATGCTCTGACTTGCTTTCAGCAACTAATTGATTCTGTCTTGGGGGATCTCCTGAGTGTATGTGCCATTGTTTATATGGATGATATCTTGGTATTCTCTCCAGATAAGGAGTCACATAAGGCCCATCTGTCAGCAGTGGTAGAGCGCATCTTTCAGGCCACTTTGATCATTAAAAGATGCAAATTTTAATTCTTCAAACGTAAGGTTATCTTTCTGGGTAATATTATCTTTGAGGATGGCCACACCATTGCCCCTGACAAGGAAGCTGCGGCTTGAGAGTATGCTACACCTATGACGGTATCCCAACTCTGTAATTTCTTGGGTACTTGCACGTTCTTGAAGAAGTTCACTCCACACCTGTCTGAAGTGGCCGCCCCGTTATATTTGGCTAGTGGTAAGACAGCTTTGGTCTGGACGCCTGAGTGCGCAAATGAGTTCACAGCAGTCAAGGCTCTTTTGTTATTGTCACTTGTGTTGAGACATGTAGATCCTGAGCTTCCTTTTGTGGTTTTCACATATGCATCCAAATACGCTGTGGCTAGTGTGTTGTTGCAGACTGCTGGCAACGGGATTGAGAGACCAGTAGGGTATTTCTCCCGGAAGATGGAAGCTCACAAACGCAATTACATGATTTACAACAAGGAATTGTTGGCTGTTGTGGAATCTTTAAAGGATTGGCATCACCATCTCATGTTGGCACGTCATCCATTTTAAGTAAAAACTGACCACAAAGCTCTTCTATATTATCAACAACCCAGGGTTTTTTTTGGTTGTTAATCCAGATGGCATGGTGACCTGACAAGATACAAGTTCTGCTACAAGTTTATTAAGGGATCAGACAATCACTTGGCCAACGCACTAAGCAGGAATCCTTCCCATCTCCCAGATGCTAGTATGAACACCAAGTTTAACACACATACTATGATTCCAGATAGGCTGTGGTGCCTTTTTTATTGCCTCTACCTGCTATGCTGGCAACCATGTCCTTAACTGAGGTTGCAGACCTGGACTTTTATATTCCAAAGTTAAGTTTCTGCAACCTTTGTTCAAAGGCTATGATAAGCTATTGGAGCTAGCATGTGCAAACCCAGCAGGCCAGCCCCAGGGTTATCATAAGATAGGTCCAGTTCTATATCATCAAGGTTGCTTGTAGGTTCAAGAAGGAACTATCCAGGAAGAAATCATGGAGGCTCATCACACCTGTCCAACAGCAGACCACCCAGGGAATAACAAAACAGTGGAACTAATCTGCCGCCAGTTTCCTGGAAAGGTTTGGCAGTGCAGGTAGCATCTTTTGTTTGTGATTGTCTGGTATGTGTTTGATCTAAGGCAAGCCAGAACAAAACTACTGGTTTACTGGTTCAACTGCAGCCCGCTGCAGGACCCTGGACATCTGTGTTGGTGGATTTCATTGGTGAACTTCACAATTGCAATGGGGTTAACACAATCATGGTGATGGTAGATTGTTTTACAAAAATGGCACACTTTGTACCTTGCTCAACCACAATTAATTTGGTGGAAACAGCTAGGTTGTTTGTGAATAGAATCTTCTCTCTAAATGGCATCCCAATGGAGATTGTAAGTGACTGTGGGCCTCAATTTATTGCTCAGTTCTGGGAAGCTTTCACTGGGATTCTAGGTATCAAATTGTGTTGTTCCACGGCTTTTTACCCCCAACCTGATGGACAAACAGAGAGGGCAAACCAAAGTTTGTAGGTCTACCTACGTTGCTACACTAATGCACGGCAAGATGACTGGAGTGATAATCTACCCATGGCAGAGTTTACATATAATAACGCCCCTCACACATCAACTCAAGTATTGCCCTTCTATGCCAATGTGGGTTACAACCCTTATTCTAGTATGGTTCCTTGTTTGGTTAGAAATATGGAAGCTGCAACTGATCAGGCTGCTGCATTGAAGCAGGTTCATCAGGAGCTCCAGGTTACTCTTGCTGCTGCCGTGACAACTTACAAGGAATATGCAGATTGCAAGCGTCAGGAAGGTCCCATTTACAGGCCAGGTGATTTAGTCATAGTTGATGCTCACAATATGAAACTGAAGGTTCCCTGTTGCAAGTTAGGGCCTAAGTGAGTTGGCCCCTTTAAAGTTGAACGTCAAATTGGCCCTTCCACTTATTGGCTGGATTTAACTCCTGCTTTCAAGATTTTCTACACCTTTCATGAATGTCTTCTTACTCCTTTTAAAGGTATAAAAACTCCCTCTTCCCAACCCATTCTTTATGGAAGAAAAACCTGAGTATGAGTTAAATTGTATTCTGGCTTCCTGCAAGAATTGACACTGTTTGGAATATTTGGTGTCTTGGAAGGGTTACCCTGATTCTGAAAACTCCTGGGTTTCCCACTACAATTGTTCCAATTCCCCAGATCTGATTCACAAGTTCTACAAGCGCAATCTCACTGCTATTGGCCACCCTGAACTTACCTTAGCTGTGATGAAACTCCCACCTGCTCACAAGAAATTCTCCTTATCTCATCTCCCGGATGGTGGTATTTTACCCAGGGCTAAAGCAGAGGGCAATGTCACGGTAGGTTCAATCATGCCGGGAATTATCCGTCCCAGCAAAAAGGCTCAAAAAGCCGGGAAACCTTTATCAAAATTGACCAAGTTAACAGATTTAAATCAAACAGTTAATCAGAAATGGGTTATGGCTGCTCCAGTCTGTCAGCTGAAACCAGTTCCTCCTTGCAAATTGATGTTGATAAATTGGCATAATTTGAGGGTCACCCAATATGAGCTTGTTAATCAGCATGGTTGTCAGAAACTGGTCACACAAGGGTCCTTTGCAACCTGGACCAGCTACTTACTTGACAATGTTGAAGGAATAGGAGGTCAAGATTCAGGTGGTATTGCTTAATCAATTTTCTGATATATATTGAATAATTTTCACTGTTTCAACTCTAAGAGTTGAGTCCTCCCAAAATTTTACTCAATAAAAATCATTTGTCCCCAGTTCTAATTTACTTTTCAAAAATCTCTCCTGTGGTTGGGTTGTTACAGTATATTCCGTACAATCTGATTCTCAACCAAATCATTTCTGGAAGATAGGGCCCTGCAGTTGAAACTTTGTTGTCAGTGCCGCCCAATGTTAATTTTGTGCCAGCTGATCTTGAAGCCCCCCCATCCTGGAAACTGAAAATTGTGTTGCCTCCCAATGTCCAGAATTTTATTCTGAAGATACATTGATGCTGTCTCAGGCCATTTATCTTGGGCTTCTTTGGTTAGGATTAATTGTTCTGCTTAATCCTGGTATTACAATTAGAAATTTTACCAAAAGATATCTGAAGCCATGTTGGTGGTTAATCATTAATTCTATGTGGATTTGGGTGGTAATTTCCCATCACTTAGAAACAGCTTCATACTATCTCGCAATTTCCGTCACACTCAGGTGCTCCTGGACCAATCAGAGGAATGACAGAAAGGTACAGCTATTATTAGAACCTAATATCATTTGATACAGCTCAACCCCCTTTGGACCAAGAAGAGCCACCATTGAGAAGGCTGTGGCGTGGACTGCCGCACGCCAATCTACCCCGTCATTTGAGCCTTTTGGAACATACCCATATTCATTCCTCATAGACAAGGCAAATGCTGATTTGTCAATGTAATAGAATTTGACTGTCCCCTTGGCTTTGAGGACAGTGTACGCCTCTGCGTATTTTTTCCAGACGCCAATGTTGGTTGGGCTATTTCAATTATAGGGAGATACCCCAAGCTTTTTCCAGGAAAAGCACATTTCCTTCACAGATGGTAGTAAAAAGAAGTTGAAGCCTCAACCCCAAATGTAGACTTGACCATTGCCTGTATATTTGCCAGTTCAAGATGGCAATCACGGATTATCCACTGACAGATTGCCTATCTGTGCTCCTTGGTAAGCATGGTGGAAATGTGCAAGGATTTTTCCGCAGCAAGGACTTGGCCAGTATTGATGAATCTGTTGAAGGTCTTGGAGGCGTACTTGGGATCCGCCCCAACAAGAGCCACAGCCGCCTTGTAATCACCAGATTCCCGCATTAGCTTGAGCAGGATGATGTGTTTAATAGCTGGGATGTGCTTCTGAGCGGGCTTAGTAGGAGTAGTTGAATTGGGATCCTGATCAGGGACTGGCTTGCAAGGCATGGGTACCTTGTTGTAGAAGGCTGCAACTTTTTTGAGCACTAGCTGTCCCTCATCAGTTCTGTAGAACTCAGGCTTCTTGTCCTCTTCCTGGTTGCCATCACTGACGTAGGGCTTGTAGCTAGTATCAAGTACAGGCTTCACCTTCTCCAGCATGGCTGACGGGACCAACTCTTGTCGGTATACAACATTGAACACATACAAAGTAAGTTCTACCTCCTTGTTTCTAACCGTTTTTGTTGTGGTAACCTTGGTGGGCTTCCAGGTCAGCTTGGGGAGCCAAGGGTTAATGCTCCACACCCTAGCAGCTTGTGCTCCTTGAATTGGCTTTTAGTGCAGCATCACTATTGAACTCTTCTCTCCCATCTCCTTCCTGAGTAGGCACTTGGGTTGTACTAACTCTGTTTTTTGACCCACAGGGGCAACCGCAGCGCACAACAGGTGCATTGGTACTCTGTGGTTGTGTTCCTTCCATTTTGAGAATTTAATAAAATATTAAATAAATTTCAATTAAGTTACCCCCTAATTTTATTTTTTGCTTTTATCTGAATATGGATATTTGACTAATATTTTCCCCCTCATATCCCAATTATAGATTTTTTATTTCTTAATTAGTTGTTTTTGGTTTTACAACACCCATTTTAGAATACCCTAAATAATTTCCACCCATTTTCCTAGATTTTATGCCAAATTAAGCACCTAACACAATATTTTTAAAATTTATGTCTTGGATTGTGTGTCTTATTTTAAATACCTTGGTATCATTCTTGATTACAATCCATTGCACACAACATTTGAGTGATTTTGTTTACATAGTGAGTTGTTATTGTGTTTTGTTTTTGGATTGAGTTTTGACACACCATGCTTGGGTGTATTTTGTCACCGATTCACATAGTGAAAATATGTATACTGAAAGTCAACTCACCATTTTGTTTGTGAATCGATGTATTTTGGATTGTATTTTGATTAGTTTTGCTTTTGTGCGTGAGCACTTCTTTGCTGTGTTGACCCAAATTCCCATTAATGCCAAAAATCCCTGTTAACAGAGTGTATATTTTAACCTAATAGTTGGACTTTGCTTAAATCTGAAATCATTTCGTTTAAATCTGAAGAATTTTCGCTTGTCACCATAGCTTTTGAAACTACTGTAGGATTTCCATCTTTGGCATTAAATCCAAATTTATAGGAGGGAAAAGGTTATAAAAAAGTGAGCTGGTGGATGTCCATACGCTTTCAGGGAAGCAATCTTGTCCGGTGGTGAAAAATAGCTATATAATTTAACTTGATCTGGGTTTGCGGGGGATGGGGTTTGCAGAAAATACGTAGTGGCTTCTAGCTGCTTACTTCATAGCTTAGTCAGGGTAGGGTTGGGAAGGTTACAACCTTTCGGTATAAATTTACATTAAAAACATTTTATTTTATGAGGGATTTATAACCTTATCAAGCCTAGTAGGGGTTACTTTACAAGGGGTTGACGGCAGGCTACTTGGTTTTGATTTTATTGATTCAAAAAGTGTGATTTGGTTTTGTATTTATATTTGGTGAGTGAGAAATGTGGAATCCTAATCACATGGCATCAGTTTTATGGGTCAACCGTCTTGGGAAAAAGGACTTGTTAAGTGACAGGATGTTTATGGATTTTGATAGAAATGAGGGTTTGCAAAGGTCAGATGGGATGGCTTTGGTTGGAAGCCAAAACCAAGCTCTTGTTTGTTTCGGGATATTTTGTCTCGGATCCCAAATGCGTGATGATGATTGGCGGGCGGTTCGCTGGAACCTTCCATAAGGGGGTTCTCAAAATCCCTATTTTAATTTGAAAGGAGGATTGAGAGTAGATGGCTTTGGCTCCCTAGCAGTTCAGCTACCAAGCGAATTTGCTATTAAGGATGTATTTATTTGCACTCAGGAGAGAACTCAGCGACATCGTCTTTGGGGACAAAATGATATTTGTTGTTTTAAGAGAATGATTTCCGAGGGCTGGAATAGGAATTGAGATTTGTTTAAGGGAATATTGAGCTTAGTAATGTATTCGAGCGAGGAATACAGAAAATGGTTTCAGGGGGAAAACAAATCCAAAAGGAAGGTTTGTCTCAGAGCATGGATGCTTTTACATTCAAGGAGCTCGAAATGTGGTTTTGGTTCTGGATTTAAACGTAGAACTGCTGGATTCAGGGACTTAAACCTGGGTAAATTGAAAATGGGGATTTCCTAGCGATTATGTAGTGCGGAGAAACTAATTGTGTCCTCAATCAAGCACGTTTCACCACATGTTATATAACCTGGTGGAAGGTCCATCAACTGCTCAGAATGTTTAGCAAGGATGAATCCCCTGTTGAAGCCAATGCGCCTTGGTTTATGGATGCAATCAACATCCACTCCAATTCCATCGAAGACGAAATGCTGCAAGCCTACCTTGAAGGACGACGCGATTCGTTAAAGAGCAGCATCAATGAAACTATTGGAGCCATTATCGAAAATGAGCAGATGCAAGACGAGGCTAAGGCGGCTTGGGCCAGAGCCGAGCCTCCTCAAGTCGAGTCCTATTTCCCCTGTCGCTGATTCCACCACTGTAAATAAACCACTTATCCATTTTGGCAAAATGTTATTTTTCATTCAATACTACTATATTTAGCAAATATAAAGATTCTTTGTTCAATTGAATTTATATTTAACATCCCGAGCTTAAAAGTTTAAGGCACTGGTGAAAGACCACATTCTTTTAAATAAAATATGAGAATGCAGTAGTTTTATAACCTTTAACGAAATCAATTCACTCTAAAGCGAAATCATTACAGCTGAGAACGAAACCAACTCAGCTCTAAACGAGGTAAAAAATAAGGAATTTATATTAAATTATAACGTATTTGGATTCTTTTCTATTTCGTTCTCAGCCTAGATGATTCTGCTTTGGGATAAATTGATTTCTTTTATTTCAGCAGCTCTTAAAACTACAGTATTAAAATATAAATTAAATTAAAGAGCTAAGCTTCTGCCAATCCGATCTGGCACATATCTTTATACTATGTTTGGCTTCAAAGAGAACTACAACAATAACCGGTACCATCAATAGTATAAACATCAACATTATCAAACATCTGAACCAAGCCAAGCTTGTTCTGCTCTTCACAGCTTGTTACTTTTAAACAAGTAGCCTTCACATAAGCAATATATAAACCAACCCCATCTCGAATACAAGTCACAAAATCTTCCCAGCCCTGATATAACTAGCCTTTCAGATCTTCTTATTGATCCAAGTGACAGGAAAAAGTAGGGCCTCAATAAAAATATAATACATCATCTTTATTAGTTTTACATTCAATAATCATGCTTGGTGATGGCTAGCAATCATATATACATAACCTGACACTAGAATACAATCAGATCTTTTGCTGATTTTAGGCATTCATTGATAGATAAGGAACCTCCTTGGCTTAGGCCGAGAGATCAGCAGTTGAATCCATTGTCCCATCATAGCTGACATACCAGGAGATATAGTATAACCAGATCCATGGTTATAAAATAGAAAGAAGACTGTAGCCTGCTTCCGAGTGCATAAAGTTATGGAATCGCTGGAACAATAAAGTGCAGTATGGATAACGATCACTAGGGGATTATAAATACAGAACACATACATCATGATAAAATGAGCAACACTAAATATAGGAACCCCAATCAACAAAAATAAAATGGATGTCTGATTGAATCAATACTACAGTAGTCTTCAAAGATGTGAGGATAAGCCAAATGCTCTCAAACTTGAACAAAGCCCAACTCGGGTGAGTCCCAGACTGAAAATGATTTAAATAACTTAGAAAGCTAGGAAGAGCCAAACAAGAAACGCGACAACCCTCAAATGAAATACAAATCAAATCAAGCATCAGACAATAGCATCTACAGTTTCATCTTAACAAGAATTGTTTGGCCTCACAAAGGCAAACATCAAGGATTAATACCAAAAAAGCCACCGGAAGAATATTTTGACATCAATCAAGCTATTGGCCAGAAGTGAGCTGTGGCAAAACAGGTGGATATCCCAACAAAAGATCTAAAAGCTGTTTAAAGCTTTAAATCGCAAAAACAGGTAATTTGGTGTTTTTTGACCAAAAAGTCTAACTATGACATCACCAAAGTTTTTGGTAATTTCAAATGGCTCAATTAAGAACCTCTCTGGTGATTCTACTGATCATTACCAAACTCTCATATGAGCTGGGTTATAGCTCAAAAAACCCCAGTAGTTTAATAAGTCTCAATTTATCAAAACAGAAATATTTTAAAATCATGGCTCCCTAAACTTCATTAGATAAGAGTTATTATTATCATACATACCTATCTGGCTTCTTGTAACCTGAGCGTCAATTTTGCAGTGTCTCATCTTTTCCTCTGCTGTCTTAAGACCCTGAGCCAAGAATTGCCAAAACAGTTGGGCCAATTTTAAAGAATGATAAATTTTTCAAATCCTGCTTTACCTCAGCAAGTTTCTGTCTTTGTTGCTTTCATCTTAGTGTTTTTAGTTGTTCCTGCCTAGCCTTTACTTGAAGTTTACCATTGGCAAGATTTGACACCAAGAATTGTTTTGCTGCTAAAGGGGTTTAGCGTCTGGCTCTGCATACCCCATTTCCTTAAAGCTTTGGAAAATTGGCAAGGCTCCATTATTGCAGACAACCCATGCCAAACTATAGACAAAACAGCTTAGTACAGAAAGCGCAGTAGGTCAGGGTTGTTCCTGAATCTAAAATAATTCAATCAGGATTTAGATGAGGCACCAACAGAAGGGCTAAGCAGAAAAAAATGAGAGCAAGAAAGAAGCAAAGTTTTACAGACACAAAACAAAGTAGAGTCACACAGGATTGTTAAGTTGTGCTCTGTTACTTGACACAGCAGATAAATTGGGCAAAAGTTTTAAATATGTAAGGCTTGAGGTTCTGGATTTAAGCCTATTTGATCTAAGTATGAGTAGTAGATATCTTGCTAGACAGCAAAAGATGAGCACTAAAGATTCAATTCAAAATCAATTAGCAAAAATGAGCTTATTTTATTAGAGGAAAGGGCATTCAATTTTGTACCCAAAGGTTCAATCCTAGCAGCCTTATTGGAGATACTCCAAGTGGCAAGAGGCTGGTAAAAATCCAGAAGGTTCAGGTATTGATGTTGACAATTATTTGGGTAGAGAGAACTCTACAGGCTAAAAGCAAAAGCAAAAGCTTTTTCAGGAATCACTCTGCAAACCACCAGCTAAAATAGGCCAATCAAAGCCCCAGTAAATTTGAATTCACAACAGCC